>JAEIFY010000001.1:0-16780 GCA_018904355.1 Drosophila sproati
ACCTTCTGGACAGGTAGAAGACTGCAAAAACAAATAGTAGAATTTATTTCCTATAGAGTGAAAGTATGGAAGAAAGATATTTATCACATACCTTTTTGGAAATATGGAAAACTAAATACAAATAACTCCTTCTCCACAAATGGAGACCTGGAAAGAATATCTTAGTCACATACCTTTTTTGGAAATGTAGAAACTATGAATACAATAGTGAGACATCATCAACCATTGTATGAAGCCTGTATAATACTATCACGGGTCACTCTCCTTTTGAAAACGTAGGAAACCAATTGTGAATTTATCAACCATGATTTGAAACCTGATAATATTATCATAATCACTCACCTTCCGGACAGGTGAAAACTGCAGAGTGAATAGTGAATTTATTTCCTGTGGAGTGAAACCTGGAAAGAATATCTTAGTCACATCCTTTTGGAAATGTGGGAAACTGGGGTACAAATAGTGATTTGACACGACCATGATGAGAAACTTTTGATAATATTATCACAGTCACCTCCTCTTTGGAAATGTGGGAAACTCAGATGCAAATAGTGCATTTATTTTACCATAAGTGAAACCTGGAGGATATCTTAGTCACATCTTTGAAATTAGGAAACTAGATACAATAGTAAATAAGCATGATATGAAACCTGAATAATGTTTCTATAATCACTCACCTTCTGGACAGGTGGGAAAACTTGCAGAGCAAATAGTGAGGAGATATATTTGTCTGGAGTGAAACCTGGGAAGGAGTCTTTGTCACGTACCTTTTTGGAAATGTGGAAAATTCAATGAAACATTCTTATCACTCGAATGAAACCTGGAAAGGATATCTAGTCACATCCTTTTTGAATATGGAGACTTGAGTACAAATAGTGAATTCATCGACCATGATGATAAACCTGGATAATATTATCACGGCGTCACCTCTTTGGAAATGTAGGAAACCAATTGTGAATTTATCGACCGTGGTCTGAAACCTGGATAATGTTATCATGGTCACTCACCTACCGGACAGGTCAGAGAACTTGCGAACAGATAGTGAATTTGTTTCCTGTGGAGTGAAACCTGGAAAGAATATCTTAGTCGCATCTTTTGGAAATGTTGGGAAGTTGGGGTACAAATAGTGAATTCATGGGCCGTGATGAGAAACTTGAATAATATTATCACAGTCACTCTCCTTTTGGAAATCTGGGAAACTAGGGTGCAAATAGTTCATTTATTCCCCTAGTGAAATCTGGAAGGGGTTTCTTAGTCACATACCTTTCTGGAAAGTGGGAAACTGGGGTACCAAATAGTAGAACTTATCGACCTTGTATGAAACCTGGACAGTGTTGTCATTGATCACTCACCTTCTGGACGGGTGGGGAGCTTACAAAACAAATAGTGAATTTATTTCCTATGGAGTGAAACCTGGGAAGAAATCTTTGTCACATACCTTTTTTGAAATGTACAGAAGACTCAAGTACAAATAGTTCATTTATATACCGTCGAATGAAACCTGGAAAGGATATCTAACGTTACCTTTTTGGAAATGTGAAGCTAGATACAGATAGTGAATTCATCGACCGTAATGAGAAACCTAAATAATATTATTCACAGTCACTCTCCTTTTGAAATGTAGGAAACCAAATAATGAATTTATCGACCGTGGTCTGAAACCTGGATAATGTTATAAAATCACTCACCTTTTGGACAGGTGAAAGACTAGGAGCGAATAGTGAATTTATTTCCTGTGAGTGAAACCTGGGATGGTCTCACACCTTTTGAAGGATAATGAATTAGTTCATAACCCCCTCACTTACCTTTTTGGAAATGCAGAGGTGAGACAGGTCGACCATGCGAATAAGTTATCATAATCACTCACCTTCTGGACAGGTGGGGAAGCCAGAGCAAATAAGTGAATTTTGTATGGAGTGAAATCTGGGAAGAAACTTAGTCACACCTAAAGGAAACTGTTAAACTGATCTGCCTAAGTGTATACCTTTTTGGAAATGTGAAGAAACTGGGGTACAAATGGAATCCATCAACATTTGATGTGAAACCTGGATGATATTATCACAGTCACTCTCTTTTTGGAAATGTGGAAAACTGGGTACAAATAGTGAATTTAAATCATTGAAGTGAAACCTGGAAAAAGTATTATCACATACCTTTTTGGAAAGGTGAAGGAAACGCAATGGCCAAATAGTGAGTTCATCGACCGTGGTACGAAGCCTGATGAAATTACACAGTCACTCTCCTTTTGGAAATGGTGGGAACCTGGGGTGCAAAACGTTTGATTTATATCCGTCAAATGAAACCTAGGAAAGAATATCTTATCACATACCTTTTTGGAAATGTGGGAAATTAGGGTCAAATAGTGAATTCATCAACCGTGATGAGAAACATGGATGATATTATCACAGTTCATCTCTTTTTGGAAATGTGGGAAACTGGGGTGCAAATAGAATTGCATTTAAATCTGAGATGTCAAACCTGGAAAGGTAAACTGATCAAATTTTCTTTTTGAGGTGGAAAATCAGCGAAAATGTAGGACACAAATTGTGAATATTGACCGATTGTTGAAACTGGATAATTTTATCATGATCACTCACCTTCTGGACAGGTGCAAAACTAGGCAAATAGTGAATTTATTTCCTATGAGATGAAACCTGGGAAAAATCTTTGTCACATACCTTTTTGGAAATGTGGGAAACTAGGTGCAAATAGCTCATTTATATCCATCAAATGAAACCTGGAAAGAATATCTTAGTCACATACCTTTTTGAAATGTGGGAAACCAAGATACAAATAGTGAATTCATCGACCGTGGTCTGAAACCTGGGTAAATTATCACAGTCACTCTCCTTTGGAAATGAAGGAAACTTCAAATGGAATTTATCAATATATGCCACGAAGTATGTCGTAATTAGTCACCTTTTTAGACAGGTGGGAGAACTAGAGACAAATAGTGAATTTATACCAGATGTGAAATGTAATCTGGACCCAAGAAATGTGAATCTTAGTCAATATTCTTTTTTTTGAAGGGTGAAAACGTAAATGAAAAGTCCATAACTTTAAAAGTAAAAACTTGGATCAATATTATAGAGTCTTCTCCTTTTGGACGAATGTGGAAACCTGGGGAAAGCAAACACTGCATTTTTGAGTGAAATCTTGGAAAGATATTTATCTGACCCTTTTTGGAGGTATGGGAAATTTTCAAATAGTGATTTTATGGCCGTGAAATGAAACCTGGAAATGTATCTAGTCAGTCACCTTCTGGAGAGGTGGGAACTCGGGTGCAAATATGAATTTCGTTATAATTGAAACCTAAGAGCAATTTATCACAGTCACCTTTTTGGAAATGTAGAAACTGTGCAAATAGTACATTTATTTCATTCAAGTGAAACCTGGAAAGAATATCTTAGTCACATACCTTTTTGGAAAGGTGGGAAATTGGGAACCAGATAGTGAGTTCATGACCAGGTATGAACCTGAATAGTATTATCACAGTCACTCTCCTTTTGGAAATGTAGGAAACCAATTGTGAATTTATCGACCATGGTCTGAAACCTGGATAATATCTGTTATAGCTCACCTTCTGGACAGGTGAGAAAATGCTAGCGAATAAGTGAATTTATCTACCTTGTGGAGTGAAACTAGGAAAGGATATCATAGTCGAATATCCCTTTTGGAAATGTGGGAAATTGGGGTACAAATAGTGAATTTATCGACCGTGGTAGAAACTTGGATAATATTATCACAGTCACTCTCCTTTTGGAATATGTGGAAAACTGAGGTGCAAATAGTTCATTTATTTATCGTAAAGTGAAAACTGGAAAGAATATCTTAGTCACATACCTTTTTGGAAAGGTGGGAAACTAGGGAGCAAATAGTGAATTCATCGACCGTGATGAAACCTGGATAATATTCTTAGTCACTCAACTTCTGGAAAGGTGGGAAACTAGAGTCCAAATAGTGGATCTTATTTCCTGTGGAGTGAAACCTGGGAAGAATTCTTAGTCACATACCTTTTTGGAAATGTGGGAAACTTCGATGCAAATAGTAATTTATATCATTCAGTGAAACCTGGAAATAATATCACAGTCACTCTCCTTTTGGAAATGTGGGAAACTAAGGTGACAAATAGTGAATTCATCAACCGTGATATGAAACCTGGATAATAATATCACAGTCACTCTCCTTTTTGGAAATGTAGGAAACAAATAGTGAATTTATCGACCGTGGTCTGAAACCTGGATAATGTTATCATAATCACTCACCTTCTGGACAGGTCAGGGAGACTACAGAGCAAATAGTGAATTTATTTCCTGTAAGTGAAACCTGGGAAGAAATCTTAGTCACATACCTTTTTGGAAATGTGGGAAACTGGGGTGCAAATAGTGCATTTACCACACCTGAGTGAAACCTGGAAAGAATATCTTAGTCACAGTTCTCTTTTGGAAATATTAGGAAACTAGATACAAATAGTGAATTCATACCATGACTGAAAATCTGGATATATGCTCATAAGTCACTCACCTTTTGGAAAGGTGGAAGACTGCGGAGCAAATAGTGAATTTATTTACCTATGGGGTGAAACCTGGGAGGAAGTCTTATCACATACTCTTTTTGGAAATGTGGAAACTTAGGGATCAAATAGTTCATTTGTATACCGTCGAATGAAACCTGGAAAGAATATCTTAGTCACATACCCTTTTGGAAATGTAGGAAACTAGGGTACAGATAGTGAATTCATCGACCGTGATGAGAAACCTGGATAATATTATCACAGTCACTCTCCTTTTGGAAATGTGGGAAACTAATATCAAATAGTGAATTCATCAACAGTGATGAGAAACCTGGATCACCTCTTTTTGGAAATGTAGGAACTAGATGCAAATCTCATTTATCAATCAAATGAAAACTGGGATCGTCACAACTTTTTTGAAATACTGAATCAATCATGACCGTGATGAGAAACTTGGATAATATTATCACAGTCACTCTCCTTTTTGGAAATGTGGGAAGACTGGGGTGCAAATAGTTCATTTATTTTACCATCGAGTGAAACCTGGATAGAATATCTTAGTCACATACCTTTCTGGAAAGGTGGGAAACTACGGGGCCAAATATGAGTTCTCGACCGTGGTATGAAGCCTGTATAATTTATCAGTCACCTCTTTTGGAAATGTAGGGAAACCAATTTGAATTTATAACCGTGACTGAAACCTGGATAATGTTATCATAATCACTCACCTTCTGGACAGGTGGGAAACTACAAAACAAATAGTGAATTTATTTCCTGTGGAGTGAAACCTGGAAAGAAAGATCTTGTCACATGCCTTTTTGGAAATATGGGAAACTAAGGTGCAAATAGTTCATTTATATCATCAAATAGAAACCTGGAAAGAATATCTTAGTCACATACCTTTTGGAAATTGGAAACTAGGATACAAATTGTGAATTTATCGACCGTGGTCTGAAACCTGGATAATATTATCACAGTCACTCTCCTTTTAGAAATGTGGGAAACTAGGTGCAAATAGTTGAATTTATATCCATGAAATGAAAACTGGAAAGAATATCTTAGTCACATACCTTTTTGGAAATGTGGAAACTAAGCAAATAGTGAATTCGTCAACATTGATGAGAAACCTGGATAATATTATCACAGTCACTCTCCTTTTGAAATGTGGGAAACTGGGGTGCAAATAGTTCATTTATTACCGTGAAGTGAAACCTGGAAGGAATATCTTAGTCACATACCTTTTTGGAAATGTGGGAAACTCGGGACCAAATCATGAGTTCATCGACCGTGGTCTGAAACCTGAATAATATTATCACAGTCACTCTCCCTTTGGACATGTCGGAAACCAATAGCGGAGTTTATCTACCGTGGAGTGAAACCTGGGAAGAATATCTTGGTCACATACCTTTTTAGAAAGGTGGGAAACTGCGTTGAAAGTAATTTATTTATCTGTAATGATGAAACCTGGAAAGAATATTTTAGACCTTTTTGAATGGGCTATCAAATAGTAACATAACCCTCAATGAAACCTGGAAGATATCTTAGTCACATACC
Organism: Drosophila sproati; assembly: GCA_018904355.1. Classification (NCBI taxonomy): domain Eukaryota; kingdom Metazoa; phylum Arthropoda; class Insecta; order Diptera; family Drosophilidae; genus Drosophila; species Drosophila sproati. Next base: position 6,065 of record JAEIFY010000001.1, read on the forward strand.
TTTTTGGAAATGTGGGAAACTCAAATAGTGAATTCATCGACCATGATGGGAAACCTGGATAATATTATCACAGTCACTCTCCTTTGGAAATGTGGGAAACTGGGGTCAAATAGTGAATTTATCGACGTGGAGTGAAACTTGGATAATATTATCTTAGTCACATACCTTTTTGGAAAAGTGGGAAACTACGGTGCAAAATAGTTCTTATATCCGTAAAGTGAAACCTGGAAAGAATATCTTAGTCACATACCCTTTTGGAATATGGGAAACTGGGTACAAATCGTGAATTTATCAACCTTGATTGAAACCTGGATAATATTATCACAGTCACTTCCTTTTTGGAAATATGGAAAGCTTAAAATGCAAATAGTCTTTATATCACATCAATATGAGAAACCTGGAAAGAATATCTTAGTCACATACCTTTTTGGAAATGTAGAAACTAATCAAATAGTGAATTGGTCAACATGATATGAAATCTGGATAAGTTATCACAGTCACTACCTTTTTGGAAATGTGGGAAACTGGGGTACAAATAGTTCATTTATATCATTCGAATGAAACCTGGAAAGAATATCTTAGTCACATACCTTTTTGGAAATGTGGGAAACTGGGATACAAATAGTGAATTTATCCAGACCGTCGTATGAAACCTGGATAATATTATCACAGTCACTCTCCTTTTGGAAATGTGGGAAACTTAGGTGCAAATAGTTCATTTATCAACCATCAAATGAAACCTGGAAAGAATATCTTAGTCACATCCCTTTTTGGAAATGTAGGAGACTAAATACAAATAGTGAATTTCTCGACCATGGTCTGAAACCTGGATAATGTTATCATAATCACTCACCTTCTGGACAGGTAGGGAGAGACTCAGAGCAAATAGTGAATTTATTTCCTGTAGAGTGAAACCTGGGAAGAAGATCTTGTCACATCCTTTTTGGAAATGTGGGAAACTAGGGTGCAAATAGTTCATTTATATACCGTCGAATGAAACCTGGAAAGAATATCTTAGTCACATACCTTTTTGGAAATGTGGGAAACTGGGGTACAAATAGTGAATTCATCGACCGTGATGAGAAACATGGATAATATTATCACAGTCACTCTCCTTTTGGAAATGTAGGAAACTGCAGACAAATAGTTCATTTCTTATACCATAGATGAAACCTAGAAGAGATATCTTAGTCACGTATCTTTCTGGAAAGGTGGGAAACTAGGACCAAATAGTGAGTTCATCGACCGTGGTATGAAGCCTGTATAATATTATCAGTCACTCCCCTTTGAAAATGTAGGAAACCAATTGTGAATTTATCGACCGTGGTCTGAAACCTGGATAATGTTATCATAATCACTCACCTTCTGGACAGGTGGAAACTCCAAACAAATAGTGAATTTATTTCCTGTGGAGTGAAACCTGGAAAGAATCTTTGTCACATATCTTTTTTGGAAATGTGGGAAACTGGGGTGCAAATAGCTCATTTATATACCATTCAAATGAAACCTGGAAAGAATATCTTAGTCACGTATCTTTTTGGAAATGTGGGAAACTGGGGTACAAATAGTGAATTCATCGACCGTGATGAGAAACCTGGATAATATTATCACAGTCACTCTCCTTTTGGAAATGTGGGAATTAACGATACAAATAGTTCATTTATTTCCATCGGGTGAAACCTAGATAGAATATCTTAGTCACGTACCTTTCTGGAAAGGTGGGAAACTCAGGACCAAATAGTGAGTTCATCGACCGTGGTATGAAGCCTGTATGATATTATCAGTCACTCTCCTTTTTGAAAATGTAGGAAACCAATTGTGAATTTATCGGCCGTGGTCTGAAACCTGGATAATGTTTATCATAATCACTCACCTTCTGGACAGGTGGGAACTGCAGAGCAAATAGTGAATTTATTTCCTGTGGAGTGAAAACCTAGGAAGAAGATCTTTGTCACATACCTTTTTGGAAATGTGGGAAACTAGGGATGCAAATAGTTCATTTATATACCGTCGAATAAAACCTGGAAAGAATATCTTAGTCACATACCTTTTTGGAAATGTGGGAAACTGGGGTACAAATAGTGAATTTATCGACCGTGGTCTGAAACCTGGATAATATTATCACAGTCACTCTCCTTTTGGAAATGTGGGAAACTGGGGTGCAAATAGTTCTTTTATATACCGTCGAATGAAAACTGGAAAGAATATCTTAGTCACATACCTTTTTGGATATGTGGGAAACTAGGGTACAAATATTTATCGACCGTGGTCTGAAACCTGGATAATATTATCACATTCACCTTTTTGGAAATCTTGGAAACTTGGGGGCAAATACATTTATACCGTCGAATGAAACCTGGAAAGAATATCTTAGTCGCATACCTTTTTGAAATGCAGGAAGCTGGGTACAAATAGTGAATTTATCGACCGTGGTCTGAAACCTGGATAATGTTATCACAGTCACTCACCTTCTGGACAGGTGGGAAGCTTAGATGAGATAGTTCATTTATATCCGTCGAATGAAACCTGGAAAGAATATCTTAGTCACATACCTTTTTGGAAATGTGGGAAACTGCGGTACAAATAGTGAATTTATCGACCGTGGTCTGAAACCTGGATAATGTTATCGTAATCACTCACCTTCTGGACAGGTGGGAAGAGACTGCGGAGCAAATAGTGAATTTATTTTCTTGTGAATGAAACCTGGGAAGAAGATCTTTGTCACATACCTTTTTGGAAATGTAGGAAACTGGGGTGCAAATAGTTCATTTATATACCGACGAATGAAACCTGGAAGGAATATCTTAGTCACGTACCTTTTTGGAAATGTGGGACCCAGGGTACAAATAGTGAATTCATCGACCGTGATGAGAAACATGGATAATATTATCACAGTCACTCTCCTTTTGGAAATGTGGGAAACTAGGGTGCAAATAGTTCATTTATTTTCATCGAGTGAAACCTGGATAGAATATCTTAGTCACATACCTTTCTGGAAAGGTGGAAACTACAGGGACCAAATAGTGAGTTCATCGACCGTGGTATGAAGCCTGTATAATATTATCAGTCACTCCCTTTGAAAATGTAGGAAACCAATTGTGAATTTATCGACCGTGGACTGAAACCTGGATAATGTTATCATAATCACTCACCTTCTGGACAGGTGAGAGAACTGCAGACGAATAGCTAATTTATTTCCTGTGGAGTGAAACCTGGAAAGAATATCTTAGTCACATACCCTTTTGGAAATGTGGGAAACTGGGTACAAATAGTGAATTCATCAACCGTGATGAGAAACTTGGATAATATTATCACAGTCACTCTCCTTTTGGAAATGTGGGAAACTGGGGTACAAATAGTTCATTCATTGACCATGATGGGAAACATGGATAATATTATCACAGTCACTCTCCTTTTTGGAAATGTAGGAAACTAAGATGCAAATAGTTCATTTATTTACCATTCAGATGAAACCTAGAAAGAATATCTTAGTCACATACCTTTTTGGAAATGTGGGAAACTAAGGACCAAAAATCACCGTGGTATGAACCAAATCAGACCTTTGATGAGGAAACCTGTGGATGATGATGGTATCAGTTCAATCACTCTCCTTTTGGAAATGTAGAAACCAAAACAAATAGTGAATTTATTACCGTGAAGAGAAACCTGGAATCTTTGTCACTCCCTTTTTGGAAATGTGGAAACTAGATGCAAATAGTTCATTTATATACCGTCAAATGAAAACTGGAAAGAATATCTTAGTCACATACCTTTTTGGAAATGTGGGAAACTGGGGTACAAGATAAGTGAATTTATCGACCGTGGTCTGAAACCTGGATAATATTATCACAGTCACTCTCCTTTTGGACAGGTGGGAGCCAGAGACAAATAGTGAATTTATTTCCTGTGGAGTGAAACCTGGGAAGAAGATCTTTGTCACATACCTTTTTGGAAATGTGGGAAACTAGGGAGCAAATAGTTCATTTATGCCGTCGAATGAAACCTGATGGGAAGAATATCTAGTCACATACCTTTTTGGAAATGTGGGAAACTAGGGTGCAAATAGTTCATTTATATCCGTCAAATGAAACCTGGAAAGAATATCTTAGTCACACCTTTTTTGGAAATGTGGGAAAGTACAAATCCATGTGACCTTCACTCACCTTTTTGGAAAGGTGGGAAACTGGTGAAATAGTTCATTTATAACCCTCAAATGAAACCTGGAAGGAATATCTTAGTCACATACCTTTTTGGAAATGTAGAGTAGATCAAATAGTGAATTTATCGGCCATGGTCTGAAACCTGGATAATGTTATCATAATCACTCACCTTCTGGACAGGTCAGGAGACTCAGAGCAAATAGTGAATTTATTTCCTATGAAATGAAACCTGGGAAGAAGATCTTTGTACATACCTTTTTGGAAATGTGGGAAACTAGGGTGCAAATAGTTCATTTATATACCGTCAAATGAAACCTGGAAAGAATATCTTAGTCACATACCTTTTTGGAAATGTGGGAAACTAGGGTACAAATAGTGAATTTATCGGCCGTGGTCTGAAACCTGGATAATGTTATCATAATCACTCACCTTCTGGACAGGTAGGAGACTGCAGAAGCAAATAGTGAATTTATTTCCTATGGAGTGAAACCTGGGAAGAAAGAATATCTTAGTCACATACCTTTTTGGAAATGTGGGAAAGCAAGACCGGATGACAAATAGTTCATTTCTATACCGTCGAATGAAACCTGGAAAGAATATCTTAGTCACATACCTTTTTGGAAATATAGGAAGTTGGATACAAATAGTGAATTTATCAACCATGGTCTGAAACCTGGATAATGTTATCATAATCACTCACCTTATTGGACAGGTAGGAGACTGCAGACGAATAGTGAATTTATTTCCTGTTTGGAGTGAAACCTGGGAAGAAGATCTTTTATCATCCTTTTTGAAATGTGAAAACTTGGGGTGCAAATAGTTCATTTATATACCTTCGAATGAAACCTGGAAAGAATATCTTAGTCACATACCTTTTTGGAAATGTGGTAGGTAATATGTCAACCTTGTGGGTCTGGGGTGCAAATAGTTAATTTATTTCACCGTATGAAGACCTGGAAAGGTATCTAGTCACACCCTTTGACCAAGCAAATAGTGAACTTTATTTCCTGGTTGCCTAAAAGTTATATAAACACACTTCTGACAGAAAACAAACAAAGAGTGAATTTGTTTCCTTGGAAATATGGAAACCTATGTTGAAAAGTTGAATGGGAATCATGTTTTGAAACCATCAAATGAAACCTGGAAAGAATATCTTAGTCACATACCTTTTTGGAAATGTGGGAAACTAGGGTACAAATAGTGAATTCGTCCGACCGTGATGTGAAACCTGGATAATATTATCACAGTCACTCTCCTTTTGGAAATGTGGGAAACTGGGGTGCAAATAGTTCATTTATTTACCGTCGAGTGAAACCTGGGAAAGTATATCATAGTCGGGCCACAGACTGAGCCGGCAGCCAACCAAAATGAGTTTGGGCAAACAATGGTATTGTTTTTTGAAGGTGAAAAAACGGAAAATGGCATATCTTTGTCAAAAGTGGTTCGATTTTGTCGAAAGTTGTATTTTTAGTTATGGTTCGACCTCTAAAATAAAACTGCATTTAAATCTGAAAATGTCATCTGGACCCCCTAAGGTATGTTGAAATTTTTTTATTTTTTTGAGGGCGAAGCAACAAAAATGGCCATAACTTTGTCAAATGTGGCCCGATTTTGTCGAAATTTGTATTTTTAGTTATGGTTGACCTCTAGACGAAACTGAATTTAAATCTGAAAATGTCATCTGGACCCCCAAGTATGATTGAATATCTTTCTTTTTTTCTGATGGTGAAGAAACGGAAATGGCCATAACTTTGTCAAAAGTGGCCCGATTTTGTCGAAATTTGAATTTTTAGTTATGGTTTGACCTCTAGAGCAAAACTGCATTTAAATCTGAAAATGTCATCTGGACCCCCTAAGGTATGTTGAATATTTGGCCATTAACTTTGTCAAAAGTAGCCCGATTTCTCAAAATTTGTATTTTTTAGTTATGGTTTCCTTGAACCTACTAAAGCAAAACTGCATTTAAATCTGAAAATGTCATCTGGACCCCCTAAGGTATGATAAAAAATTTTTTTTCTTGAGGGTGTAAAATAAATTTTCGTCTGGTTTGACCTCTAGAGCAAAACCATTTAAATCTGAAAATGTCATCTGGACCCCCTAAGGTATGTTGAAAATTTGGCCATAACTTTGTCAAAAGTGACCCGATTTTATCGAAATTTGTATTTTTAGTTATGGTTTGACCTCTAGAGCAAAACTGCATTTAAATCTGAAAATGTCATCTGGACCCCCTAAGGTATGTTGAAAATTTGTCCATAACTTTGTCAAAAGTGGCCCGATTTTGTCGAAATTTGTAAAAAAAAAAAAAAAAAAAAAAAAAAAAAAAAAAAAAAGTTTTTAGTTAGTTTGACCTCTAGAGCAAAACTGCATTTAAATCTGAAAATGTCATCTGGACCCCCTAAGGTATGTTGAAAATTTATCCATAACTTTGTCAAAAGTGGCCCGATTTTGTCGAAATTTGTATTTTTAGTTATGGTTTGACCTCTAGAGCAAAACTGCATTTAAATCTGAAAATGTCGTCTGGACCCCCTAAGGTATGTTGAAAATTTGGCCATAACTTTGTCAAAAGTGGCCCGATTTTGTCGAAATTTGTATTTTTAGTTATGGTTTGACCTCTAGAGCAAAACTGCATTTAAATCTGAAAATGTCATCTGGACCCCCTAAGGTATGTTGAAAATTTGGCCATAACTTTGTCAAAAGTGGCCCGATTTTGTCGAAATTTGTATTTTTAGTTATGGTTTGACCTCTAGAGCAAAACTGCATTTAAATCTGAAAATGTCGTCTGGACCCCCTAAGGTATGTTGAAAATTTGTCCATAACTTTATCAAAAGTGGCCCGATTTTGTCGAAATTTGTATTTTTAGTTATGGTTTGACCTCTAGAGCAAAACTGCATTTAAATCTGAAAATGTCATCTGGACCCCCTAAGGTATGTTGAAAATTTTGCCATAACTTTGTCAAAAGTGACCCGATTTTGTCGAAATTTGTATTTTTAGTTATGGTTTGACCTCTAGAGCAAAACTGCATTTAAATCTGAAAATATCATCTGGACCCCCCTAGGGATATAAAAAATTTTTGTTAGTGAAAAAACAGAAATGGCCTTAACTTTGTCAAAAGTGACCCGATTTTGTCGAAAATTTGTATTTTTCAGTTATGGTTTGACCTCTAAGCAAAACTGCATTTAAATCTGAAAATAGTCATCTGGACCCCCTAAGGTATGTTGAAAATTTGTCCATAACTTTGTCAAAAGTGGCCCGATTTTGTCGAAATTTGTATTTTTAGTTATGGTTTGACCTCTAGAGCAAAACTGCATTTAAATCTGAAAATGTCATCTGGACTCCCTAAGGTATGTTGAAAATTTGCCCATAACTTTGTCAAAAGTGGCCCGATTTTGTCGAAATTTGTATTTTTAGTTATGGTTTGACCTCTAGAGCAAAACTGCATTTAAACCTGAAAATGTCATCTGGACCCCCTAAGGTGTGTTGAAAATTTGGCCATGACTTTATCAAAAGTGACCCGATTTTGTCGAAATTTGTATTTTTAGTTATGGTTTGACCTCTAGAGCAAAACTGCATTTAAATCTGAAAATGTTATCTGGACCCCCTAAGGTATGTTGAAAATTTGTCCATAATTTTGTCAAAAGTGGCCCGATTTTGTCGAAATTTGTATTTTTAGTTATGGTTTGACCTCTAGAGCAAAACTGCATTTAAATCTGAAAATGTCATTGGACCCCCTAAGGTATGTTGAAAATTTGGCCATAACTTTGTCAAAAGTGGCCCGATTTTGTCGAAATTTGTATTTTTAGTTATGGATTGACCTCTAAGAGCAAAACTGAATTTAAATCTGAAAATGTGATCTAGACCCCCTAGGGAATGTAGAAAATTTTTCTTTGAGGTAAAAAACGAAATGGCCATAACTTTGTCAAAAGTGACCCGATTTTGTCGAAATTTGAATTTTTAGTTATGGTTTGACCTCTAGAGCAAAACTGCATTTGAGTATGAAATATGTCATCTGGACCCCCTCACGTATATCGGAGAATTTGTTCATAACTTTATCAAAAGTGACCCGATTTTGTCGGAGTTTGTATTTTTAGTTATGGTTTGACCTCTAAAGCAAAACTGCATTTAAATCTGAAAATGTCATCTGGACCCCCTAAGGTATGTTGGAAATTTGTCCAGAACTTTGTCAAAAGTGGCCCGATTTTGTCGAAATTTGTATTTTTAGTTATGGTTTGACATCTAGAGCAAAACTGCATTTAAATCTGAAAATGTCATCTGGACCCCCTAAGGTATGTTGAAAATTTGTCCATAACTTTGTCAGAAGTGGCCCGATTTTGTCGAAATTTGTATTTTTAGTTATGGTTTGACCTCTAAAGCAGGACTGCATTTAAATCTGAAAATGTCATCTGGACCCCCCTAAGGTGTGTTGAAAATTCTTCCATGACTTTGTCGGAAGTGGCACAATTTTGTCGAAATTTGTATGTTTTCAGTTATGGTTTGACCTCTAGAGCAAAACTGCATTTAAATCTGAAAATGTCATCTGGACCCCCTAAGGTATGTTGAAAATTTGTCCATAACTTTGTCAAAAGTGACCCGATTTTGTCGAAATTTGTATTTTTAGTTATGGTTTGACCTCTAGAGCAAAACTGCATTTAAATCTGAAAATGTCATCTGGACCCCCTAAGGTATGTTGGAAATTTGTCCATAACTTTGTCAAAAGTGGCCCGGTTTTGTCGAAATTTGTATTTTTAGTTATGGTTTGACCTCTAGAGCAAAATGCATTTAAATCTGAAAATGTCATCTGGACCCCCTAAGGTATGTTGAAAATTTGGCCATAACTTTGTCAAAAGTGACCCGATTTTGTCGAAATTTGAAATTTTAGTTATGGTTTGACCTCTAGAGCAAAACTGCATTTGATACTGAAAATGTCATCATGGACCCCCTAAGGGTATGTTGAAAATTGTGCCATAACTTTCTCAGAAGTGACCGAATTTGTCGAAATTTGTATTTTTTGAGTTATTTGACCTCTAGAGCAAAACTCCACTTTAAATCTGAAAATATCATCTGGACCCCCTTAAGGTATGTTGAAAATTTGGCCATAACTTTGTCAAAAGTGACCCGATTTTGTCGAAATTTGAAATTTTAGTTATGGTTTGACCTCTAGAGCAAAACTGCATTTAAATCTGAAAATGTCATCTGGACCCCCTAAGGTATGTTGAAAATTTATGCGTAACTTTATCAAAAGTGGCCCGATTTTGTCGAAATTTGTATTTTTAGTTATGGTTTGACCTCTAGAGCGGAACTGCGTTTAAATATGAAAATGTCATATGGACCCCCTAAGGTATGTGGGAAATTTAGCAGTAACTTTATCAAAAGTGACCCGGTTTTGTCGAAAACTGTATTTTTAGTTATGGTTTGACCTCTAGAGCGGAACTACATTTAAATCTGAAAATATCATCTGGAACTCCCTAAGGTATGTTGAATTTTGAATGACTTTATAGAAGTGACCCGATTTTGTCAAAATTTGTAATTTTTAGTTATGGTATGACCTGTAGAGTAAAGGTGCATTTAAATCTGAAAATGTCATCTGGAACCCGTGAAGTATGTTGAAAATATGGAATAACTTTGTCAAAAGTGACGAATTTGTGGAATTTGTATTTTTAGTTATGGTTTGACCTCTAAGCGGGACTCCAATTTGAATGTGAAAATGTGGTCTGGAGCCCCTATGCGTGTCTTGAAAATTTGGCCATAAGTTTTACAAAACTGCTCCGATTTTGTCGATAAATTTTATTTTCTCGGTTATGGTTTGACCTCTAGGGCAAAACTGCATTTAAATGTGAAACTGTATATGGATCCCCCCTAAGGTATGTTGAAAATTTGGTCATAACGCCCTTGCAATTTTTTTAGTTATGGTTTAACCTCTAGAGCAAACTGATATGAATCTGAATATGTCATCTGGACCCCCTAAGGTATGTTGAAGACTTGGCCATAACTCTGCAAAAGTGGCCCGAATTTGTCGAAAATTTGTATTTTTTTAGTTATGGTTTGACCTCTGGAGCAAAACTGCATTTAAATCTGAAAATCTGATTGGATTCCCTAAGTAGTTAAAATCTGTCCATAACTTTGTCAAAAGTGGCCCGATTTTGTCGAAATTTGTATTTTTAGTTATGGATTGACCTCTAGAGCAAAACTGCATTTGAATCTGAAACTATGTATCTGGACCCCCTAAGTATGTGAATCGCTATAACTTTGTAGAAGTGGCCCTATATTGTCGAAATTTGTATATTTTTCGTTATGGTTTGACCTGTAAGCGGAACTACATTAAAATCTGAAAATGTCATCTGGACCCCGTAAGGTATGTTGAAAATTCGGCCATAACTTTGTCTAGGAAGTGACCCGATTTTGTCAAAATTTGTACATTTTCAGTTATGGTTTGACCTCTAAGGCAAAACTGCATTTCAATATGAAATGTCATCTGGACCCCCTGAGGTATGTTGAAAATTTATCCATAACTTTCTCAAAAGTGCCCCGATCTTGTCGAGAATTTGTTCATGCGATCGTA
>JAEIFY010000010.1:0-10121 GCA_018904355.1 Drosophila sproati
AAACCTCACAATTCACACAGCACTTTACCACTTAACGGAACATAATGTCACTAATGTGGAGCATTATCACTCCCTCACGACCTCAAGACTCTCCTGCTAAAAAATAAAGCCATTAGTAAAAAAAAAAAAGGACTGATTCCACAAGTCAACTAAACAAAATAAATACAACATACAAACAACTCAACAAAAAAAAAAAATTTAATAAAAAAAAAATAAAAACAACAAAAAAAAATATATAAAATAAAAAAATATAAAAATATAAAAATATAAAATATAAAATATAAAAATATAAAAATATAAAATATAAAAATATAAAAATATTAAAATATAAATATAAAATATAAAAATATAAAAATATAAAAATAATAAAAAATATAAAAAAAATATGAGAAAAAATAAAGGAGTAACATTAAATGACCAACATTTGGTGCTCTCCTCCACAAATTGTGTCACCTTAAGGGCTACTGCCTCCTGGTTATATACGTCTACGCTGGCGGCTAATTGTTGCCGTTGTGTCCCTGTGTGGCCAGATACTTTGCTGGCTCATTATCGGCACACACACACCATCCATATCTGCATGGTGGTGGTAAGCAACTGCCTTGGCTTGCTGGACACTGGCGGATCCTGCACCTGCGTTGCGCTATGTGCAATTTGGGCGTTTCGCGGATCCCCTTCTGGTGCCAGCTATGATGTTGTTCCCTGGTCGTCAGCTGAGCCTGGTGTGCTGCTACTCCTGGCACCCGGCATACACATCTGCACCTGCGGCAATCTACAAAGGTATAAGTGAAATGCCAATCTAAACTTTTGCCTCGACAGCGCACACACCTCAAACTCACCTGTGCATCCTGTGGGTGGTAATGATGCGTTGCGGCTCTCCCTCTCGCCACCTGCCTGTACCGCTTGCCCGGCTCGTGATGGAATCTACGACGGAGAGAGCAAAAGTTAGTAATGACTTAGCTCTCCTGCTATTACTGGAACAGCCACTATCACGCTACTGCAACGACACTACATACTTACCACTGTCTGCGCCTACGCGGGCACTGGTAAATTAGTGAGGGCGCCAATGAGACGTTTGGCTCTCCCTCTCCCCCTTTCCTGTTCACTGCCCTCGTGGCGATGGAATCTACGCAACGAAAAAGCAAATGTTAGTACAGATTTGGCTCTACTTCCACACTGGACCAGCCACTGCCACCAACTCCCACGCTACTACATCATTACCTTTGTATGTTTCTACACAGGCACTGGTAAATTTTGAAGACGCTGCTTGGTGCACACTGCGACCATTGGACGCTAACTTTGGCCCGCTCCAGCGCTGTGCTGCGCGCGCCTGGGGCGTCCTAGTGGCTCTCACATCGAAGGCCCTACTGCGTCATTGGACTGTCTCCGATGATGCCTGCAACGATTAAATGTATTTTTAATCGGTTTTGTATACTTTGTCACATTATTTGAATTTGAAATTTACTTTGTCGTTAAAAATATTTTTGTAAACAGTGGCTGGCCACAGCGGAGTTGCCAAACTGTATGTACAATCAGCAGCTCCCTTGGCTGCAGTTTTGTCCAACACTGTTGCAACGGCTCGCGCACTGTAAAAGTACGTTAATTTTCAAACTGTTTCATGTTATTATCATGTATTCTTACTATTCATATTTGTCTGGTACGTATGTAAGAACAAATAAATAAAGGCTTCGCGGACAACTTTTAAGTTGACTGTGAAACCCCAAATGTGAGAATGCTTGGCAAGCACCAATCTGAATGCCATAACTTTTAAAAGCCCTTTTAAAAATGAAAATTAAGTTATGACACAAGGCCCCCAGAAATACGTTAAACTTGGATTTTTATTTGGTGATTTGACACTGGACCCCTGAGTCAATGATCAATTTTTTGTTTTAAATAAAGGTCGTGAAGCAAACTAAATCCACAATTCTTTGTGAAGAGTGAAGAAACGCAAAACCGTATTTTGGAAGTCGCCCAGTTACAAATTTGTATTTTTAGTTATGGTTTAACCCCTAGAGCAAAACTGCATTTAAATCTGGAAATGTCATCTGGACCCCCTCAGGCATGTGGAAATTTTTCTTTTTTTAGAGGGTGAAGAAAACGCAAGAGGCATAACTTGTCAAAAGTGGACCGATTTTGTCGAATTTGTATTTTTAGTTATGGTTTGACACCTAAAGCAAAACTGCATTTAAATCTGAAAATGCGTGAATTTTAATATAATAAAATTTCTTTTTTTGAGGGTGAAGGAACGCAAATGGCCATAACTTTCTCGGAAGTAGCCCGATTTAGTCGAACGAATTTCTAATTTTTTCGTTTATGGTTTCACACCTAGAGCAAAACTGCATATAAATCTGAAATAGTAAATATTCTATGGACCCCCCCGGGGGCGGAAATTTTCTTTTTTGAGAAACGCAAATGGCCATACTTTTCACTTTCTCAAGTAGCCCGAATTTGTCGAAATTTATATTTTTAATGGTTTGACACCTAGGACAAAACTGCATTTAAATCTGAAAATGTCATATGGACCCCCAAAGGTATGATGAATTCCTTTTTTTTCGAGGGTGAAGAAAACGCAAATGGCCATAACTTTGCTCAAAAGTAGCCCCGACTTGTCAAAATTTGTCTTCTTTCATTTAATTTGACACCTTCAAGCGGAGCTGCATTTAAATCTGAAAAAGTCGGTGTGGACCCCCTAAGGTGTGAATTCAGAATTTTTTTTTTCAAGATGGTGAAAAAACGCAAATGGCCATAACCTTCTAGAATTAGCCCGATTTTGTCGAAATTTGTATTTTCCAGTAATGATTTGACACCTAAGGCGAAAACTGCATTTTTGAATATGAAAATGTCGTGGGGCCCCCCCCCCCCCCGCCCCGCCCCGCCCCCCGGGGCCCGGCACCTTTGATATGAGAATATATAGTGTGACTAAATTGATAAATTTTTTTTTTTTGAGGGTGAAGAAACGCAAATGGCCATGACTTTCTAAAAGTGGCCCGATTTTGTCAAAATTTTGCATTTTTAGTTATGGTTTGACACCTAAGACAAAACTGCATTTAAATCTGAAAATGTCATCTGGACCCCTTTCAGGTGTGAGAAAATTTTCTTTATTTTAGGTAAGAAACTTAACTTGTGTCAAAAGTGACCCGACTTATAGAACTTTATTTTTGTCAGGTTTGACACCTAGAGCAAAACTGCATTTAAATCTGAAAATATTCATCTGAAGACTTCTAAGTATGAAATTTTTCTTTTTTTGAGGGTGAAGAGAAGAACGCAAATGGCCATAACTTTCTCAGAAGTGACCCGGTTTTGTCGAAATTTGTATTTTTAGTTATGTTAGCACCTAGGGAAAACTGCATTAAAATCTGAAAATTTTGGTCTGGACCCCCTAAGGTGTGGAATAGTTTTTTTTTTTTGAGGGTGAAGAAACGCAAATGGCCATAACTTTGTCAAACCAAATTCAGAGTTTGTATTTTTAGTTATGGTTTGACACCTAGACGAAACTGGCGATTTAAATCTGAAAATGTCATATGGACCCCCTGGAAAAATTTTTTTTTTTTTAGGAAAACAACTGGAAAGATTGGAGATTTTGCTTATAATTTGAGGGTAAGAAAGGTAGACAATTTAGGCCATGAACTTAAAACGGGAGGGAACCCAATTTGTCGTTTTTTTTTGGGGGCCCCCGCGCGCCCCCGTATATTTAGGGTTTAACACCTAAGACAGAACTACATTTAAATCTGAAAATGTCATCTGGACCCCCTAAGGTATGCCAAAAAATTTTTTTTTTTTCGAGGGTGGAGAACGCAAATGGCCATAACTTTGTCAAAAGTGACCCATTTTGTCGAAATTTGTATTTATAGTTATGAGTTTGACACCTTAGGGGCAAAACTTGCCTTTAAATCTGAAAATTGTTGGTCTGGAGCCCTAATAGGAAATGAAAATTTTTTCTTTTGAAGAGGTGAAGAAACGAAAATAGCCTGTGACTTTCTCAAAAATGGCCCGATTTTGTGAAATTTGTATTTTTAGTTATGGTTTGACACCTAGAGCAAACTTGCCACTTGAAATCGCTCAAAAAAAGTTCTGGACCTTAAGGAATAAAACCTTATTTTTCTAAAGAGGGTAAAACGCAAATGGCCATAACTTTGTCGAAAGTGGCCCGATTTTTACAAAATTTGTATTTTGATATTAGGTTTGACACCTAGACAAAACTACATTTAAATCTGGAAATGTCATTCTGAGACCCCCTAAGGTATGATAAAATTTTCCTTTTTTTAGGGTGGGTGGAAAACGCAAATGGCCATAACTTTGTACAAAAGTGCCATTTTGTCGAAATTTGTATTTTTAGTTATGGTTTGACACCTAAAGCAAAACTGCATTTAAATCTGAAAATGTCATCTGGATTCCCCCGTAGTATGATAAATTTTTTTTTTTGGAGAGGTGAAGAAAGAGCCAAATGGCCATAACTTTGTCGGGAAGTAGCCCGATTTTGTCGAAATTTGTATTTTTAGTATTGGTTGAACACCTAGAGCAAAGCATTTAAATCTGAAAATGTCATCTGGACCCCCTAAGGTGTGATAGATTTTTTTTTGAGGGTGAAGAAAAACGCAAATGGCCATAACTTTGTCAAAAGTGGCCCGATTTTGTCGAAATTTGTATTTTCAGTTGTGGTTTGTACACCTAAAGCAAAACTGCATTTGAATCTGAAAATGTCATCTGGACCCCCTAAGGTATGATAAAATTTTTTTTTTTTTTGAGGGTGAAGAAACGGAAATGGCCATAACTTTGTCAAAAGTGGCCCGATTTTATCGAAATTTGTATTTTTAGTTATGGTTTGACACCTAGAGCAAAACTGCATTTAAATCTGAAAATGTCATCTGGACCCCCTAAGGTATGATAAATTTTTTTTTTTTTTGAGGTTGAAGAAACGCAAATGGCCATTACTTTGTCAAAAGTGGCCCGATTTTGTCGAAATTTGTATTTTTAGTTATGGTTTGACCTCTAGAGCAAAACTGCATTTAAATCTGAAAATGTCATCTGGACCCCCTAAGGTATGATAAATTTTTTTTTTTGAGGGTAAAGAAACACAAATGGCCATAAGCTTTGTCAAAAGTGGCCCGATTTTGTCGAAATTTGTATTTTTAGTTATGGTTTGACACCTAGAGCAAAACTGCATTTAAATCTGAAAATGTCATCTGGACCCCCTAAGGTATGATGAATTTTTTTTTTTCGAGGGTGAAGAAAACGCAAATGGCCATAACTTTGTCAAAAGTGGCCCGATTTTGTCGAAATTTGTATTTTTAGTTATGGTTTGACCTCTAGAGCGAAACTGCATTTAAATCTGAAAATGTCATCTGGACCCTTAAGGTATGATCAATTTTTTTTTTTTGAGGGTGAAGAAACGCAAATGGCGTAACTTTATCGGAAGTCAGCCATCCTGTCGAAATTTGTATTTTTAGTTATGGTTTGACACCTAGAGCAAAACTGCATTTAAATCTGAAAATGTCATCTGGACCCCCAAGAGGTTCACTAAAGTCCTTTTTTTTTTGAGAGATGAAGAAACGCAAATGGCCATAACTTTTAAAAGTGGCCGATTTTTTCGAAATTTGTATTTTTAGTTATGGTTTGACACTCTAGAGCAAAACTGCATTTAAATCTGAAAATGTCATCTGGGGCCAGGTATGATCAATTTTTTTTTGAGGGTGAAGAAACACAAATGGCATAAGCTAATTTGTCAGAAGTAGCCCGATTTTGTCAAAATTTGTATTTTTAGTTATGGTTTGACACCTAGAACAGAACTGCATTTAAATCTGAAAATGTCATCTGGACCTCATAAGTATGATAAAATTTTTTTTTTTTTGGTGAAGAAACGCAAATGGCCATAACTTTGTCAAAAGTGGCCCGATTTTGTCGAAATTTGTATTTTTAGTTGTTGGCACCTAGAGCGAAACTGCATTTAAATCTGAAAATGTCATCTGGACCCATAAGGTGTGATAAAATTTTTTTTTTTTTTGAGGGTGAAGAAACGCAAATGGCAGTAACTTTGTCAAAAGTGGCCCGATTTTGTCGAAATTTGTATTTTTAGTTATGGTTTGACACCTAGAGCGAAACTGCATTTAAATCTGAAAATGTCATCTGGACCCCCTAAGGTATAATAAATTTTTTTTTTTTGAGGGTGAAGAAACGCAAATGGCCATAACTTTGTCAAAAGTGGCCCGATTTTGTCGAAATTTGTATTTTTAGTTATGGTTTGACACCTAAGACAAAACTGCATTTAAATCTGAAAATGTCATCTGGACCCCCTAAGGTATGATCAATTTTTTTTTTTCGAGGGTGAAGAAACGCAAATGGCCATAACTTTGTCAAAAGTGGCCCGATTTTGTCGAAATTTGTATTTTTAGTTATGGTTTGACACCTAGAGCGAAACTGCATTTAAATCTGAAAATGTCATATGGATCCCCTAAGGTATGATCAATTTTTTTTTTTGAGGGTGAAGAAACGCAAATGGCCATAACTTTGTCAAAAGTGGCCCGATTTTGTCGAAATTTGTATTTTTAGTTATGGTTTGACACCTAGACAAAACTGCATTTAAATCTGAGAATGTATCTGGACCCATCAGGTGTGATGAATTTTTTTTTGAGGGTGAAGAAACGCAAATGGCCATAACTTTGTCAAAAGTGGCCCGATTTTGTCGAAATTTTATTTTCATTATGGTTTGACACCTAAAGCAAAACTGCATTTAAATCTGAAAATGTCATCTGGACCCCCTAAGGTATGATAAAATTTTTTTTTTTTAGAGGGTGAAGAAACGCAAATGGCCATAACTTTGTAGAAGTGGCCCGATTTTGTCGAAATTTGTATTTTTAGTTATGGTTTGACACCTAGAGCAAAACTGCATTTAAATCTGAAAATGTCATCTGGACCCCCTAGGTTGATAATTTTTTTTTTTGAGGGTGAAGAAACGCAAATGGCCATAACTTTGTGAAAAGTGGCCCGATTTTGTCGAAATTTGTATTTTTAGTTATGGTTTGACACCTAGAGCAAAACTGCATTTAAATCTGAAAATGTCATCTGGACCCCCTAAGGTATGATCGATTTTTTTTTTTTTGAGGGTAAAGAAACGCAAATGGCCATAACTTTGTCAAAAGTGGCCCGATTTTGTCGGAATTTATATTTTTAGTTATAGTTTGACACCTAGAGCAAAACTGCATTTAAATCTGGAATTGTCATCTGGACACCTAAGGTATGATCAATTTTTTTTTTTTGAGGGTGAAGAAAACGCAAATGGCCATAACTTTGTCAAAAGTGGCCCGATTTATTCGAAATTTGTATTTTTAGTTATGGTTTGACACCTAGAACAAAACTACATTAAATCTGAAAATGTCATCTGGACCCCCAAGGTATGATCAATTTTTTTTTTTTGAGGGTGAAGAAACGCAAATGGCCATAACTTTGTCAAAAGTGGCCCGATTTTGTCGAAATTTGTATTTTTAGTACTGGTTTGACACCTAGAGCAAAACTGCATTTAAATCTGAAAATGTCATCTGGAACTCCTAAGGTGTGATGAAATTTTTTTTTTTTTGAGGGTGAAGAAACGCAAATGGCCATAACTTTGTCAAAAGTGGCCCGATTTTGTCGAAATTTGTATTTTTAGTTATGGTTTGACACCTAGAGCAAAACTGCATTTAAATCTGAAAATGTCATCTGGACTCCCTAAGGTATGATCAACTTTTTTTTTGAGGGTGAAGAAACGCAAATGGCCATAACTTTGTCAAAATTAGCCCGATTTTGTCGAAATTTATATTTTTAGTTATGGTTTGACACCTAAACGAAACTGCATTTAAATTTGAAAATGTCATCTGGAACCCTTACAGTATGATAAAATTTTTTTTTTTTTGAGGGTGAAGAAACGCAAATGGCCATAACTTTGTCAAAAGTGGCCCGATTTTGTCGAAATTTGTATTTTTAGTTATGGTTTGACACCTAGAGCAAAACTACATTTGAATCTGAAAATGTAATATGGACCCCCTAAGGTATGATAAGTTTTTCTTTTTGAGGGTGAAGAAACACAAATGGCCATAACTTTGTCAAAAGTGGCCCGATTTTGTCGGAAATTTGTATTTTTAGTTATGGTTTCACCCTAAAGCAAAACTGCATTTAAATCTGAAAATTCATCTGGACCCCCTAAGGTATGATCAATTTTTTTTTTTTTGAGGGTGAAGAAACGCAAATGGCCATAACTTTGTCAAAAGTGGCCCAATTTTGTCGAAATTTGTATTTTTAGTTATGGTTTGACACCTAGAGCAAAACTGCATTTAAATCTGAAAATGTCATCTGGACCCCCTAAGGTATGATCAATTTTTTTTTTTTGAGGGTGAAGAAACGCAAATGGCCATAACTTTCTCAAAAGTGGCCCATTTTTGTCAAAATTTGTATTTTTAGTTATGGTTTGACACCTAGAGCAAAACTGCATTTGAATCTGGAAATGACATCTGGACCCCCTAAGGTATGATCAATTTTTTTTTTTTGAGGGTGAAGAAACGCAAATGGCCTAGCTTTGCCCAGAATTGGCCCAAACTTATCGAAAATTTGTATTTTTAGTTATGGTTTGGCACCTAGAGCAAAACTGCATTTAAATCTGAAAATGTCATCTGGACCAGCTAGGTGTGTGAAATTGTTTTTTTTTTGAGGGTGAAGAAAACGCAAATGGCCATGACTTTGGGGAGTTGCCCAGCCTTGTCGAAATTTGTATTTTTAGTTATAGTTGACACCTAGAGCAAAACTGCATTTAAATCTGAAAATGTCATCTGAAACCCCTAAGGTATGATAAAATTTTCCTTTTTTTGAGGATGAAGAAACACAAATGGCCATAACTTTGTGAAAAATGGCCCAATTTTGTCGAAAATTATATTTTTAGTTACAGATTGACACTTCGAGTAAAACTGCATTTAAACCTGAAAATGTCATCTGGACCCCCCCTAAGGTATGATCAATTCTTTTCTTTTTTTTGAGGGTAAAAGAAACGGGAATGGCCATAACTTTGTCAAAAGTGGCCCGGTATTGTCGAAATTTGTATTTTTAGTTATGGTTTGACACCTAGAGCAAAACTGCATTTAAATCTGAAAATATCATCTGGAAACCCCCTAAGGATGATAAAATTTTTTTTTTTTGAGGTAAAGAAAACGCAAATGGCCATAACTTCTCAGAAGTGACCCGATTTATACGAAATTTGTATTTTTAGTTATGGTTTGACACCTAGAGCAAAACTACATTTAGATCTGAAAATTTGGTATGGACCCTTTAAGTATGATAAAGATTTTCTTTTTTTTGAGGGTGAAGAAAACGCAAATGGCCGTAACTTTCTCAGAAGTGGCCCGATTTTGTCAAAATTTGTATTTTCAGTTATCAATTTGACACCTAGAGACAAACTGCATTTAGATCTAAAAATGTCATGTGGACCCCCTAAGGTATGATCAATTTTTTTTTGAGGGTGAGAAAACGCAAATCGCCATAACTTTATCGAAAGTGGCCCGATTTTGTCGAAATTTGTATTTTTAGTTATGCATTGACACCTAAGACAAAACTACATTTAAATCTGAAAACGTCATCTGGACCCCCTAAGGTCAATAAAATTTTTCTTTTTTTAAGAGGTGAAGAAAACGCAAATGGCCATAACTTTGTCAAAAGTGGCCCGATTTTGTCAAAATTTGTATTTTTAGTTATGGTTTGACACCTAGAGCAAAACTGCATTTAAATCTGAAAATGTCATCTGGACCACCTAAGGTGTGATCAATTTTTTTTTGAGGGTGAAGAAACGCAAATGGCCATAACTTCTGCGAAAGTGGCCCAATTTTGTCAAAATTTATATTTTTAGTTATGGTTTGACACCTAGAGCAAAACTGCATTTAAATCTGAAAATGTCATCTGGACCCCCTAAGGTATGATAAAATTTTTTTCTTTTGAGGGTGAAGAAAACAGAATGGCCATGATTTTATCAAAAGTTAACCAAATTATTATTACAAAATTTGTATTTTTAGTCTGGTTGACACCTAGAGCAAAATTAGTTTGAATATAAAATATTCATCTAAAAGTTTCACAAGTGATCATTTTTTTTTTGAGGATAAAGGAAACGCAAA
>JAEIFY010000100.1:0-181726 GCA_018904355.1 Drosophila sproati
ATCGGAGCGAATGCTGAATATTTAAGGTGAATGTTCTTTAGATATGCTGGCCTATCTAAATAAATGTAGCGGGATTTTAGATGAGTATCCGATCCTTCAGTCTTACTAACCCAACCACGAACCCTCAAAGGCGATCTTGAGGTATCCCCTATGAAAAAACTCTTCGATATTTATTACATTACGTTGGTTGGCCCCTAATACACTCTACAATTACTTCATTATTGGCTTTATGAATACATGCTTAATTTTTATTTGCTCTTATTATTCATCTTTGGTGGCTGGTTGTGAAATCGTGACCTGATTTAAAGTTAACATAGATGAGTAGCTTAAAAGTTACTACGGATCTGTACTATATGAATTTTTTTTTTTTTGGATTTTTTCCTATTTAACAAATTAGCATTATAATTGTTAATTTATTTTATTTCTAGGATTTTTCATCTCATAAATTGTATTTTATTTTTGTTGGTATTTATAATCAATTGGTTTTTCTATACTGGATCCTTTATTTCATTCTTATTCATATTTAAAAAGTTCTTCTGTTTCTCTTTTTTTATATAATTGTGATATTATTTTTTCTGCTTTTATGATGTTTAATTTTTAGATAGTTTTGAAAGTTTCTCTTTTTATTAATAAAAAAATTAAGCTTAAGAATAGATATTGTGGATGTATAAGAATTTAAAAAAATATAAGAGAATATCTCCATGAACTCTTTGCTGAGCTAATTTTTATTCTTCTATTAACAATGAATTTGTTTTTTTACTACTTAAATTTCGGGTTATTAGCCATGGCTAAATGGGGAATTGTTAGACTATTTTCCTTTTTATAATTTCGGGTAAAATTAAGTTTGGTTACTGTTGGCTTCTCTTGGTTCAAATTAATGTATTTATTTTTGAGTGCTGTAAGTGCCACAAAAATTTGTGGGCACCTATAAGTATCCAACCTAATCAAAGGTAACAAAGCTGTTGATTGGCGCCACCTATTGCGTATGCGCCATTGACTTTGAGCTTCTAAGTTATTTAAAGCCGGAAAGCTCCCTTAGGCTGAAAAGCTTTACAGCTTAGCCTGGGGATAAGCTGCAAGCCGAAATGGATAAAAGTCTCAAGCTGATGTGTGTACGTATATAAATCAAGTTGTTATTATTAGTGCGGATTAGGTTTTGTTTCCTCTTGGTGAGTTATTGGTTTGTTATGGCTTAGGGATGATTATTAATTTTGCTTCGTTTGATTGAAATAATTCTTCGAAATCTCGGTGCTTCTCTAAACTCGTTTTTTTTGTTTTTTTTTTTTTTTTGTTTAGATTGTTAGAGAGGTTCTGTACTAGAGAAACGTTTATGGCACCGATTTTTACCAAATGCCAGGGAAAGTAGTATCTTCGACTTACTGTTTTTCCTACCCGACGAAAGGCCTTCTACGATTGGGGTGATTTTTGTAATAGTTGTAATAATAGATGTATATATTTTCTCACTGAAATTAATTTATTCATTTAACAAGAAAAGAAGGGTTATCTGGTATTTTTTTTTTTTTTTGGTTTTATGACTTTATTAATGGGATCTTTATTAGTATTGGACTATATCAACAATACACAGCCCGTCACTTTTATCGTTTGATTTCGGAAGTTCTGTGCTTATTTATGACAAAAAAAAATCTTCAGCTCTCCTGTTTGATATCTTCTAGAATTTCTTCGGTGAAAAGACTTGACTGATGTTGCTATTAATTTCGCTGGCTACTTTTAGTATTTATGAGCGATTGCTTTTTATTTTTCCTTTTTGCATTTCTATTTTCCTTACTTACATGGCATCTGGAGATTTATTTATTCTTTATGAATGTGTAATAATTTTTTTTTGCAGATCTATCGACTAGACAGTATAATTTTCTTAATTCTCTTATTTAAGCATTTATGTCATACAATCTTTTCTCTTTTTTTCTCATATTTTGTAGCTGGAGTTTGTGTTGGTCTGGTTGATAATTAATACGGATCAATTACTTCGCCGGCTGCCGATGACTTCCTTTCTCCAGGGAGGCAAACAATGGGGTTTCTTCTGAATAAGTTATGTAGCGATTGAGTGGGCTTCGTCTTCCTAGGTTTGGTAAGTGTCCATAAGGGCCTCGGGGCTTTCGAGAATATTTTTATGGCCGTCGAGCTGGTCAATAGAGACGGGCTCCTGATGGCTTCCGAGACTTCACAGGTCCAGCGGGGCTCCTGGGTTCTAATAGTATCTTTTAGAGCGGTCCTGGCATAATTATTACTGTACAAGTTATATAATAGCGGTTATTATTTGTGTTCTTTTTTTCGTTAGAGAATTTATATTTGTGGTTTTGGTGCCTTTTAAATTGTTGGTTGGTTTTCTTTTTTGGGTTCTTTCTGGTTTAATGCTAAATAATTCCACTATTTAATTTATTTTTTTTTTCCGTTTGTTCAGCCGCCAGGTGTTATATAAATTTCTGCTGACCGACGTTTTACTTTCAGTTGCATCCGCACGTTGCAATAATTTTTGAAAAAGGGCCTTAGCTGAGATCAGCCACCTTTTATACCTGGTTGTGTACGCGCAAGCTGCCGGATGCAAGCGGAGACAACAAAGTTGGCTGCGTTTTTGAAAGCTCCTTTAAGCGATCTATCGCTAACTTTGAGCATGCTCCGTTTGGTAAAAGTTTAATTCTTTTGAAGGTCAGTTTTTTTGCGTGTCAGATGCACTGCTTTGTGTACTATTAGTCCGTTACAGCGCAGGGACGAAATTTGTCGCAAACGATTAGCGCTGCAACTCTATATTTTTGTACGAGGCGTGCTGACCATTACACACGATAATATGGCACGATAGCTGGAAGATTAGCGGGAATTAGATGCGAATATCTTTTGCGTGATAAGTTCCTACTTCACGTCCTTGAAAATCTTCTTAGAGATAAAAACTATTGCCAAGTTTTTTATTGGAACATTTCAGAAATTTCGGTCCTAATTTGGCATTGAAGTCATGTGAGAATTTGCTAAGGGCAAAATTCCTTCGAAAGACTTCTTGGCCATTCTTAAAGGATACAGGCTTACACCGCAAATTATACTGCGATACATTACGGTCATACGCTCGACGAATGTTCTGTTGAACATCTTTGCGCAGCAAGGCTAAGTTGTCGGTACGTTGTAATGGTATTATGGGCTCTTCTAACAGGGATAATTGTTTTAGGAGTCGATAATCACCGCCATGGGTTATCATGTCTAACCCAAATAGGGCTTTATATGGAGAGCAACCTAAGGATTGATGCAATGAAGAACGTAATGCGCACGGAGCAGCCAGAAGATTTACATCCCATTCTGTTTGTTCCGTTGTAAGATAGGCACGAATTGCGGCTAACAGAGAGCGATTCACACGTTCTGCAGCGTTGCTCTGGGGCGAGTATAGTGCTGTATACATGCCGGATTCCAAGTTTTGTTAGAAACGCATTAAAGCTCATTGGCTTTGAACTGCGTACCATTATCGCTAACCAGAGTTTCAGGTACTCCAAAGCAATGAACACGTGTTTTAATAGAAAGTCTGAATAGCCAACGATGTGAATTACTTTAGCGGATGAACCCAATGAAATTTACTAAAATGGTCTAATACAATTAACAATCCGACATGGCCACTCTTACTTCGTGGTTACGGACCTAATAAATCAAGCATATACTTTTTGGGGCGGTCAGGTGGGGATTGTGAGCCCATTGGAGGCCGAAGGACGTAGTTTTGCAGGGGTTTTTGTTTCTTGTGGTCATAATTTTTGACGGATTTGCCAACCCAGGCCAGTAAAGATTTCTTCTTAACTTTTCTATGGTATTTTGCATTCCACAGTGAGATGAGGTGATGTTGTCGTGAGCTTGCATCAAAACCTGGTTTTGCATTCGAGCTGGAACCCATAACTTCCATATGTTCTTATCCTGCGCATCAATTCCGCTGGCATGTTCAGTTTTCATATAAATAAACTGATTATCTACTTTAATGTCTGGAAATTTGGATTGTTGAATAGTAAATTTCCTCTTTTAAGGCTTGATAATCGCTATCAAAGAAAGCATTTGATTCCAAATCTATTATTGGGACCTACTTCCAACTCTGCCAATTCATGTCACACAATCTTGATAGTGCATCCGGCACGATGTGATCTTTTCCTTTTCTATGCGAAATTTTGAATTTGTAAGGCTGCAGTCGATAAATCCACCGCGCAAGCTCTACCGGATGCGTTTGGTTGTCGCATCAGCCACAATAGACTGGAGTGGTCCGTTATTACTTCGAACTTGTAACTCAAAGAACATCTAAACTTTTCAATAGCCAAGATAACTAAGCATTCTCGCTCTGTTACACTATAATTTCTTTGAGCACGACTTAATTTTTTTGGACATAAACGTAAGGGGCATTTCTTCATTTTCCGGCGATAACTGGACAAGGACAGCTCCTATCCGTAGTTACTAGCATCGCAATGAAGATAAAATTTTTTGGTAAAATCTGGGTTTTTTAAGCACCGGTGCAGAAGTGAGTACCATTTTAAGTTTTTCCATCGCCTCTTGAGCCTCTGCGGCCAAACAAACTTTTTTTAATAGATAATACATCGGTAATAGGACACGTTAGTTCCGCATAGTTTGAAATAAAACAACGACCTTATCCCACACACCTAGGAATCCTCGAACTTGATTGAGGTTTTTGGGTGGTGGCCAATTCCTAATACACTCAATTTTGCGGGATCGGTACAGATACCACCACTACCGATTACATACCCTAAATAATTCACTCTGTTTACACAGAAATGGCTTTTCTCAATATTTAAGGTCAAGTTAGCTTTACGAAATTGTTCGGCTTCGAACCAACACTGCAAGATGTTCTGAGAAAGTTTCTGAGATTATGCATACATCGTCCAGGTATCCAAAGACGCAATGTCGAAGATTGGGGGGTATAATCTCATCCATAAGTCGACACATTGTTGAAGGCGCGCTTGCACAGGCCGAATGGCATGACCTTGAATTGGTACAGTGGTCTACCAGAATAGTGAACGCTGTCAATGGTCTGGAATCTTTTTCTAACTCTATTTGCCAATATGCATCCTTTAAATCTAATTTTGAAATTATATTGGCCTTGGGCATTGTGAAAAAATTCCTTCGATAGTGGCAACGGATAAGCATCTTTCTTTGTGGCCTCATTGAGCTTCCGTTCATCTAAGCAAAAACGGATTTTATTAGTTTAAACTAAAGGCAGCTCCAAGCACTAGAACATGGCTCTATGACGTCCAGTGCTAACATACGATCTATTTCAGTGTAAAGAAGTTTTTCAACTGCTGGGCTAACTGGGTAAAAGCGCTGTTTTACCGATCGTGCTTCTCCAACGCCGATGCGATGTTGGATCAGACTAGTGCGGCCTAAAGCTTCCTGACAAAATGGGAAATGGTTTTTCACTACTTCTAGCTGTTGTAACTGTACATTGGTCAAATGATATGAGTTTGATTCTTCTTCATGGATCTGAGGGGTTTTCTCTTGCTGCTTATAGGGCAATTCCATAACGCTAATCACATTAGGAGCTAGTGCAAAAATCCAAGAATCTATCCCTAAATATGACTCTTTGTTTGATTGAGGGAATTATATATAGCTGCATTTGTTTTGTCATCTTCTTATAAGACATTGGAACAATAATAACCCCAAGAACCTCGTGAGCTTTCCTCTCAGCTGTGTTTATATAAGATTTCACGGACTTAAATTCGGCTAGATCAGTAAATTTTTCCTTAGCTAATGAAGACCCAATGCAACTTATATTCGCACCGGTGTCCAGTAGACCAAATTCTCTAAATTCTAGAAACGACACTTCCGCATAGCAATGTGAATCGTTTCGATTGCTGAAAATAGTGGATACTAATAATTTTCTAGAATTTTTCATTCGCTTAAAATAGTTCTGACGACGCAATTTATTTCTTGGACTTGAAGGACTCTTTTTCGTTGAAAATTCTATTTCTAATTTCTAAATAATTTCTCAGCCGCTCATGATAAGGGCGAAACGTAAATAGTCTCCGGGATATTCTTTGCATCGGGGACCTTTTGAAGATGGTTAAAGCAGGTGAGGAAACAGCGGGACTACAAAGGACAGAGCTGGTATAATTTGGTTCTATTTGGATAGGGGCATCCTGCTGTTGGTGGATGCACCCTTCTGTCGGTTTTCCGACCAACGATGAATATATACTTTGCATTGTGGCTTATGCACGTTTAGAGTACCACAACCATAGCAATATATGCGGCGCCAACAACTAATATTTGAATGATGAATGATCTCATCTTCTCCATTAACCTCGCAATTCGACTCCGCTCCTATCTCAAGTTCTTCCACCGCATAAACTTGTCGGCGTTGCAACGGCGGCTTCGTCCTGGAAACTCCTTCGCTGCGATTGTTCAGTTCACTTACTAGATTTTCGTGCATTTGCACTAATCTTCGCAACTGACCTACCGAATGTACTGGTTGATATAACAACTTGTGACGTGCTTCCGGCAACAAATTATTTTTAAGGATTTCAATCAACTCCTCCTCTTCGATTCGAACAGATGATTTATCTATTAGAGAAACCACATCCTCATAAAAGTTTTCAAAATTTTCGCCTGGTTTTTGTTTACGCGAACGTATTTGTTCTTTGCTGCTAAACTCTGACCTATAATCTCGATATTGTTGGCGTAAGGCTAGAGAAAAGTCTGCAATCTCGTGCTCTCCCTATGAAAAGGACATGTATGTGTTTGCACACCGCATTGATATTTCATCCAAAGTCTCATCGGTGAGTACTTTCACGCGATACATGAATTCATCTACACTCAAACCTACATCCGAACCATCGAAATGTAGATTCCATTTCTGCATTATCTCAACCACCTTACTTGGGTGTACCAAGGTGCGACTGGCTAACGAGTTTTGGGCTAGCGGTGATGTTGGAACATGTGTAGGATAACGAGGACTTACACTTAAGGATGACATTAATCTTGATACGGTTTGCTCAATCATGTTCTGTATAATGGAATAATCCACTGCCACCGGTTCTTCCCGACGAGTGTTGGCTGATCGAGCTGGGCGTCCTCTTCTTGGATTTTGATAACGCCTTGTACGTGTCTCTACTGGATTTGTACCGTTGCTACTCTCGAGCTCTAATAATGGCACTTCAGTCCCTTCATTTACTTGTGGCTCTGATACTGGGTTATGAGTAGGGCATCCATCATTGACTTTGCTAAGTTCCGGGTCACTACCCG
This sequence comes from Drosophila sproati, assembly GCA_018904355.1. Taxonomy (NCBI): domain Eukaryota; kingdom Metazoa; phylum Arthropoda; class Insecta; order Diptera; family Drosophilidae; genus Drosophila; species Drosophila sproati. The sequence goes on from JAEIFY010000100.1 coordinate 7,225, forward strand.
AGTACTTGGACCTGCGACTGAAGGTTCTACTTGCTTCAACCGAGGCGAGCAGTTTCCTATAACCACTTTAAGATTTTGGACTTCGGTTTCCTTGGCGCAATCCGGACAACTGTTGTGGGTTTGTAACCAATTCTCTAGACAATTTTTATGGAAAATATGCTTCAATGTAATATAACAGGATTGTGTATTGGTCAGAATATGACGACAAATGTTGCATTTTTTTCTAAAGTGTCGACTGATGCGGGACTTGGCACGGGAGTATGTTCTATGGGCATACTATTTCAAAATACTTTTTCAATAGGGGCCATACCCAAGGGATATAATGAATAGAAAAAAATAATTTTATGTTTATATCTTCATATACACATACACCTACATATATACATCCATATACATAAACATATACATATACATGTACATACATATATATCTATTTTTGTTTTTATTTTATTAGATAGCCAGCAAATATAGAAATGTAATTAAAGATAATCTCGGACTATTGTAACTTTATCAGATAGATCGATAATTGTGGCAGACTGGGTAAACAATTTTATACCAGCTTCCCTCTTCTCGGTAATGAGATACTTGTGCCAAAGAAAGTTAGGCGGTATTGTCAACCAATCAACAACAACATACAATCTTCCATTTTTTTCCACCCTTTAGCGGATGTGATTACTAAATTCAATCCATTACGACCGCTACTAACTGTAAATTGAAATTTCTGTTGCATCCTTATCGGCAGGGTATTCAGTCTTAGCTAAATACGCAAGATTCCAGAACAGTTGCCACAGTATTCCAGCACTTCAGCAGCTGGCCCAATCAATCAAAAAAATAACCGAAAATTAAACTGAGCTTAAACTGTGAGCTGGAATAATGGTGCTAACGAACCATTAATTTTACTCTCGACATGTGGTTTAGTTTAAGCAGGCCCACCAACTATGTGTATCGGCAATGTATTCGATCTTAGCCAAATACTAGAGATCCAAGATCCACATTATTGGTTCCACACTCATAAACCATCCACTTCCCTTGGGTGTCACTGAAAGTAGAATATACTTCACTGCTCACAATTTTGGGGATGTGAAGCTGCTAATTCAACACTTGTCACTGTTAAGGCTTTTATTTGATAATTAATACTAATGCATTTTTGCATGCAAACTCAGTATTCAGCTTGCCATTTTTCAGATTTCCCTTTTTTTTCTCTCTGTTGGCTGAACGAGCTGGGCGTCCCTCTTCAAAACCTCTCTGTGATCAAACTATCGATATCAGCATGCCCCACGTTGGGCGCCAAAACTTATGTAAACAATTTCTTCTTCGATTAACCACGTCAGAACGGATATCTTTCCTAACTGGCTTCAGTAGGTTATATAAAAAAAACCAATACAACCTACTACGGAGCTACAGAATCACAGCTGTGGTCGGGACCCTTTGATACCCTAGCTCTTCGGGAGGAATGGGATGGGTTGCTGTGACCTGTGGCTCTATTACATAATGTTTAAATTATTGTAGAGTACCTGCTGTACTAAATAGGAAGTGCTAGACTTCGAAATGCAAAAAAAAATATAACAAGATCGGACGAAATGCTAATATTTAAGGTGAATGTTCTAAATTGTGGACTATAAATAAATGTAGCGGGATCTCAGATGGCATTTGATCCTCGCAGTCTCTGCACCCAACCATGAATCTCCAAAGGCGAATTGTGAGATTCCCTATGAAAAAATTTTCTATATCATTACATCACTTTGGTTGGCCCCATATACTCGACAATTACTTCATTATTGGCTTTACGGAATACATGCTTAATTTTTATTTGCTCTCATTATTCATTTTGTGGAGCGGTTGCTAATCTGACCCTACTTAAAGTTAACACAAATGAGTAGCTTAAAAGTTAATATGGATCTGTAAATATATATGGAGTTTTTTTTTTCTTGGTTTTTTTTTCTTATTTAACAAATTAGCATTATAATTGTTAATCACTTTATTTTTAGGAATTTCATCTCATAAATTGTATTTTTATTTTTGGTATCATAATCAATTGGTTTTTCCATATGTGGATCCTTTATTCATTTTTATTCAGACTAAAAAGTTTTCTGTTTCTCTTTTTTTATAATTGTGATATTATTTTTTTCTGCTTTTACGATGTTCAGTTTAATATATTTTTAAAGTTTTTCTTTTCATCTAATAAAAAAATTAAGCTTAATGGAATACAATAGTGGATGTACAAAAATTCAAAAAAATATAAGAGAATACTCCATGGTACTTTGCCGAGGGCCAATCTTTTATTTTTTTTAATTAGAAATTAATTTGTTTTATTACTAGCTAAATTTTGGGTTATTAGGCCATGGCTAAATGGGGAATTATTAGGCTTATTTTTCTTTTATAATTTTTGGGTAAAATTAAGTTTGGCTATGTTTGACTTTTCTTGGTTTTATTTATGTATTTATTTTTTGAGTGCTAAGTGTGCATATAATTTGTGGGCACCTATAAGTATGCAATCTAATTAAAGGCAACAAAGCTTTTGATTGGCGCCACCTATTGCGCATGCGCCATTGACTTTAAGCTTCCAAAGTTATATTCTAAGCCGAAAGCTCCCCTAGGCGAAAGCTTCAAGCTTAGCCTGGGATAAGCTGCAGCCTAAACGGATAAAAGCTCAAGCTGATGTGTGTAGGTATATAAATCAAGTTGTTAATTATTAGTGCGGATTAGGTTTTGTTTCTTTTTGGGTGGTTATTGGTTTGTTATGGCTTAGGGATGCTTATTAGTTTCTTGCTTTGTTTGATTGAATAAGTCTTTTGGAAAAATCGGTGCTTCTCAAATTTGCTTTTTTTTTTTTTTTTTAATTGTTAGCGAGGTTCCGTACGACAGTACGTTTATTGGCACCGAATTTTACCAAATGCCAGGGAAAGTGGATTTTTGACTTACGTTTTCTCCCATCCGATGAAAGGCCTTCCAACGATTGGGTGATTTCTTGTAGTCGTAGTTTAATATAGATGTATATTTTTTCTCACTGAAACTTAATTCATTATTCAATCAAAAAAACAATAAGGGGGGGGAGTTATCTGGTATTTTTTTTTTTTTTTTGGTTTTATGACTTTACTATGGGATTTATTAGTATTGCACTTATACAACAATACACAGCCCGTCACTTTTATCGCTTTGATTTGGAAGTTCTGCGCTTATTTATGACAAAAAAATTCCAACTTTCCTGTTTGATACATTTTACAAATTTTCTGAATCGATAGTTTTACTTGATGTTGGTGTTAATTTCTCTGGTCTTTTAGTATTTTGAGCGATTGTCTTTTATTTTCCTTTTTGGCATTTCAATTTTTTTATTCTTAATGGCATTGTGGATAATTTATTTTTTCTTATTAATGTGTAATAATTTTTTTTTGCAGATTTACTTATGATACACAATAACTTTCTTAATTTTCTTATTTAAGCATTTATGTTATACACAATTTTTCTCTTTTTTTTTATATTTTGTTGCTGGAGTCTGTGTTGGTTTGGTTTATAATTAATATGGATTAATTAATTCGCCGTGTCTGGCTGTTGCTGCCGATGAGCTGTTCCCTCTCCAGGGGATGAAAACAATGGGGGTTCTTCCTAGCGTCATGGAGTAGCGATTGGGGCCGCGGGCTTCCTGATGGCTTCCCGAGGTTTCGGAATAGGTCCAGCGGTGGTGCCTCGGCGCTTCCAGAGGGCTTTGGTTACGGCCGTCCTGCCGAGCACGGGATGATACGTGACACGTGCACAAGTTATATATAGAGCGGTTATAATTATTTGGGTGGTTCGTTTTTTTCTTGCACAATTGTTAGAACTTTATTTGTGGTCCTGGTGTCTTTTAAATTGTTGGTTGGTTTTTTTTTTTGAGTTCTTTCTGGTTTAATGTGAAAAGAATTCGGCACTATTTTAATTTTTTTTTTTCCGTTTGTTCAGCCGCATAGTGTTATATAAATTTCCGCTGACCGACGTTTTACTTTGAGTTGCATCCGCACGTTGCAATAATTTTTCAAAAAGGGCTTTAGCTGAGATCAGCCCCCTTTTATACCTGGGTTGTGTACGCGCAAGCCGCCGGATGCAAGCGGAGACAACAAAGTTGGCTGCGTTTTTGAAAGCTCCTTTAAGCGATCTATCGCTAACTTTGAGCATGCTCCGTTTGCGTAAAAGTTTAATTCTTTTGGAGGCTCAGTTTTTTTGCGTGCTCAGATGCACTGCTTTGTGTACTATTAGTCCGTTACAGCTCAGGCGACAAATTTGTCGCAAACGATTAGCGCTGCAACTCTATATTTTTGTACGAGGCGTGCTGACCATTACACAATCTTCCAAGAAATATTTTTTCAAATATTTTGGAGAAAGTGGACAGCAAGCTTATCGGTCGATATGACGAGACAAGATTATCCGGCTTGCCAGGTTTCGGAATCATCGCAATCACAGCGCACTTCCACGGATTGGGGAAGTGGTGGATGCGAACCATGGAGTTAAAAAGTAGCACCAAGAACATCACTCCCTTATCTGGGAGGGCCTTAGCAACTTTGCCGTCAATGCCATCATAGCCAGATGCCTTAGTGGACTTAAGCCTGCGAATCTGTACGCGGACCTCAGTAGGGGCGATAGTTGTGATTGGTTGTAGAGGATCTAGATCTGCATTTAAAAATGCTTCAGTGTCCTGTACCTGGCTGGGCGAAGCAAGTGCAAAGGGCGTGAAACGACTTTGCAGCTCGTCCGCAAACGCCGATGCAATATCTGCATCCGATCGACACCAAGTGTTGTCAGGTCGCATAATGGGGATCCGCCTGAGTGGCTGCCGCTTGACACAACACGTTGCCTTCCACAAATTGAATCCATGATTCTTATGGGATCGGCATTGCGGAGCATATCTTGGAAATATTTGCTCTTAGTGACAAACAGCAGCTTTCGCAGCTCGTACGCAGCCCGCCTAAAGATCCAAAGGATTGCGTGAGCGCATATATTGCTCTCTTCTGTCTTACCAGATCCAAAATCTCTGGTTTTGAAAGGGGCTGGGCTGGACTGGGAGGCGAACAAGGTAGTTGGCCAAGCATGCAATATTCCGCTGCCACGTTAATATTACGCAGGAATAACTCCGCTGCGTCGTCAATATCAGCCGGTGAACTCAGCTCCATGTTCAAATTTACAAGCTGATCCAACCTCTGCCGGAATCGGGTGATGTTTGCCTTGCGTGGCAGAAAGCGTGTCTTGGGAGCATTCAGAGCTGCAGCCACTCTGTACTCAACGATCAAGGGGATGTGATCGGAGTTTAGCTCAATTCGCTCGGATATACCAAGACAGTCAGACCGGATCAATTGCTGTTGGCCTATGGTTGCCGTACGAATAGTGCGTTGCACCTCCTGTGGCAAGTACTTGGAGGTTGGAGTCTCTCACGCAATCCGCAAGCGCGATCCCACGGCGAGTGTCCAACGCTGCACCCCAGAGATGGTGTTGAGCATTCCAGTCTCCAGCAATCAGGAACTTGGGGCCAAGCTCTTCGAAGAGACATTTATAGTCTTCTATTTCCCACACAAAACGTGGTGGACAATAGACAGCCGCTAGGACTACTTCGCCTTGATCAATAGAGACTTTAACGACAGCACATTGCGCGCATAGCCAACTTAATGAGTTCAGCGCATGATGTCGCAGTGAAGATTTTATGATCACTGCTGCTCCGCCACGCATGCGATCCGAAGGATGATTGGCAAGGTGTATATCGTAGCCTGGAAGCCTGTAGTGTGATCTGGAGCAGTAGTGAGTCTCGCAGACCAACATTACATCTATTTGATGGCGTTGAATAAATAACTCCAGCTCATTGGCGTTATTCGCAAGGCCATTGGCGTTCCACACGCCAATGCGCAACCCTATTTGACTCATCTATTTGCAAGTGCATCGTGCAAAAGGCTCATCATGGCCGTAAGTGTCTCACTCAGCTTGTCGAATTTCGACATCAGACTGTCAAAAAGGAGCTGGGAGTGCTCATGGTACAGATAAGGCTGCTGCACTAGCTGAAATTGTTGCTGCGGGGCTGCTGATGATGCTGGCGCAGTGGCTGCTGTTGTTGGTTATGCTGACGTGGTTGTTGCCGTTCTTGTTGTGTGATCTGTTGCTGATGGCGTTGCTGCTGCTGGCGAAGCTGCTGCTGGTGTTGCTGTGGGTGTTTATGTTGTTTCTGTATGCGCTCGCGAAGCCTAGCATCTGGCGAGTTTTGTGACGTTGAGTCTTCTTTTTGTGCTGTTGTTTCGGAACCTGCGGTGTAACTTGCTGAACCGATGAGAGTTGTTGTTGCTGCTGTTGCGGTTGCTGGCGGGGCTGCTGTTGAGGTTGTTGTTCAGGATGAACCTGCTGCTGACGGTGACGCTGTTGCTGTTGCTGCAGGGTCTGAGGAGCCATTTGAAGTCTGGCAGTATCAGCATAAGAAAAATGTTCCCTGCGAAACAATATTACTTAGAACTAAAATTCATTTTTTCTCTTTTTTTTTTTAATACTCTATGCCTGCTATGCGGTGACTTCAAGACACAGGGGTTGTTGTCCCTGTGTTGCTGTAGTTGTTCTTCTGTTGTTGTTATTGTTGCTCTTGTTATTGTTGTTGTAGTTGTTCTTCTGTTGGTGTTATTAAGCCGCGTGAGCAGCCCTGAATAGACGCTGGCAACGCTTCTCCGCTGAATTCGGCTTGATTTTATTTTTAACAAAATAATGAGGTATAAGAATAGACGAAGGGGCATCGGTGGCCAGTTCCGTGGTCGATGGTGTATTGTGGTGTGGTGCACTGATTGGATGTGGTGTGCTTGCAGTATTTGCAGGGTACCGACAAGTCAGTATGCACTTTTTGTTTTGTTTGCAATGCCTTGCCGGTCCACCCAACACTCGAAACACGTGAACTGCCAAAATCCCGGTAATGAGTCGAAATTTCATTAAATTCAACTGCTGTCGGGTATAACTGGTCTTCAGTGTTGTGGTATCCGTAATATCGCACTTTAAATTCTATCCCAGCTTTGGATATTTGACGATTGTATTTGTTTTACCACGTGCAAATTTTCACGTAAAACAAACAAAATTTTTTTTTTTTTTGGCTTGCGGAAGAATAAAATGCATTCAGAAAACGCAAGCGCAGCCAACTTGACAGTTCAAGAGCGAAAGTTCGCGTTAGAAAGATTAAGAGCGAAGGTTCGCGTTAGAAAGATTAACTCTAACGCACCATAAGCTGCACTAGCTGATCTAGACCAGCTGCTTAAGTTTAATGTGCATGTTACGTGCGGTGTTTTGTAAATTGCGAGCTGAGTATTCGGGCCGTTACAACCTTTAGTCACAGGTCCAAGTACATGGGTATTGACCCGTTATTTAGCACAATCAATGATGGATGTATCTACTCATGAACCAGTATCAGATCCCCGAGTAAATGAAGGGACTGAAGTGCCATTATTAGAGCTCGAGGGTGGCAACGGTACAAATCCAGTAGAGCCACCCGCAAGGCGTTATCAAAACCCAAGAATAGGACGCCCAGCTTGTTCAGTCAACACTCGTCAGGAAGAATCGGTAGCAGTGGATTATTCCATTATACAAAACATGATTGAGCAAACCGCATCAAGATGAATGTCATCGTTAAGTATGAGCCCTCGTTATCCTACGTATGTTCCAACATCATCGTTAGCCCAAAACTCGTTAGCCAGTCGCACCTCTGTACACCTAAGTAAGGTGGTTGAGATAATGCAGAAATGGAATCTACATTTCGATGGTACGGATGTAGGTTTGAGTGTAGCTGAATTCATGTATCGGGTGAAAGTGCTGAGATATAAATACGGTATACATGTCCTTTTCACAGGAAGAGCACGAGATTGATATTGGCGATATCACAAACAAGTGGATCGTATTACCTGGGCAGACTTTTCTCTAGCATTATGCCATCAATATCGAGATTATAGGTCAGAGTTTAGCAGCAAGGAACAAATAATAAATTCGCGTAAACAAATACAAGGGGATACTTTTGAAAACTTTTATGAGGATGTGGTTTCACTAATAGATAAATCATCTGTTCGATTCGAAGAGGAGGAGTTGATTGAAATTCTTAAAAATAATTTGTTTCCGGAAGCACGTCACAAGTTGTTATATTAACCATTACATTTTGTAGGTCAGTTGCGACGATTAGTGTAGATGCACGAACATCTAGAAAGTGTGCTGAACAATCGCAGCGAAGGAGCTTCTAGGACGAAACCGCCAGTGCAACACCGACAAGTTTATGCGGTGGAAGAACTTGAGATGGAAGCTGAGTCGAATTGCGAGGTTAATGGAGAAGAAGAGATCGCTGCTATTAATCGTTCAAATATTACTTGTTGGAATTGTGATGTGAAGGGACACGTATGGGAGAATTGTCTTGCCCAGCGCCGTATATATTGCTATGGTTGTGGTGCTCTAAACGTGTATTAGCCACAATGCAATGTATATTTTCATTGTTTGCGGGTTGACCTAAACAATGAATAGTTATCTATGCGTGTACAGGTACCATGTCTTAAATTACCTTATTTACGATGCTGCCTGTGCTACTATCTGCTAATTGCAGGCCGCTCGATAGATGGTGTGAACATATTTCTAATCGCAGCCCATTATTAGTATCCACTATTTTCAATAAGCGAAACGATTCGCGTTATTGTGCGGAAGTGTCGTTTCTAGAATTTATAGAACTTGGTCTGCTAGACACCGGTGCGAATATAAGTTGCATTGGGTCTTCACTACCAAAGGAAAAATTTACTAATCTACCCTGAATTTAAGTCCCTGAAATCTTATATAAACACAGCTGATGGGAAAGCTCACGAGGTTCTTGGGGTTACTACCGTTCAAATGTCTTATAAGAAAATGACAAAACAAATGCAGCTGTATATAATTCCCTCCATCAAACAAAGAGTCATATTAGGGATAGATTTTTGTACTAGCACCTAATGTGATTAGCGTTATGGAATTGCCTTAAGCAGCCAGAGAAAACCCCTCAGATCAGAAGAAGAATCAAATTCATATCTTTTGACAAATGTACAGTTACAACATCTAGAAGTAGTGAACAACCTTTTCCCAAATTGTCAGGAAGGATTAGGCCGCACGAGTCTGATCCAACATCGCATCGACGTTGGAGAAGCACGACTGGTAAAACAGCTCTTTTACCCAGTTAGCCCAGCAGTTGAAAAACTGATTTACTCTGAAATAGCATTGTTCTAGTGCGTGTAGTTCATCTATACGTTTAGTTATGAAACCTAATAAAATCCGTCTTTGCTGAAATGCATGGAAGCTGAATGAGGCCACAAAGGAAGATGCCTATCCGTTACCGATATCGAAGGAATTTTTTCACGAATGCCTAAGGCCAATATAATTTTAAAATTAGATTTAAAGGATGCATATTGGCAAATAGATTTAGAAAAAGATTCCAGGCCATTGACAGCGTTCACTATTCCTGGTAGACCACTGTACCAATTCAAAGTCATGCCATTTGGCCTGTGCAACGCGCCTTCCTTTCGTAAAGCTAGCTTGACTTTAAATATTGAGAAAAACTATTTTTGTGTAAAAAGAGTGAATTATTTAGGATACTTAATCGGTAGTGGTGGTATCTGTACCGATTCACAAAAATTGAGTGTATTAGGAATTGGCCACCGCATAAAAACCTCAAACAAGTTCGATGATTCCTAGGTGTGTGTGGATGGTATCGTCAATTTATTTCAAACAAAAATTTTGCTTGGCCCGCAGAGGCTCAAGAGGCGATGGAAAAAACTTAAAATGATACTCACTTCTGCATTGGTTTTACAAATCCCGATTTTACCAAAAAAAATTAATCTTTTTCTTGTCCAGTTATCGCCGGAAAATGAAGAAATGCCCCACGCGTTTGTCAAAAAAGTTAAGTCGTGGTCAAAGAAATTATAATGTAACAGAGCGAGAATGCTTAGATGTTATCATGGCTATTGAAAAGTTTAGATGAACGGACCACTCCAGTCTATTGTGGCTGATGCGACAACCAAACGCAGCGGAATCGACGTGCAGGATAAGAATGTATGGTAGTTATGGGTTCCAGCTCGAATGTGAAACCAGGTTTTGATGCAAGCTCACGACAACGTCACTTCATATCACTGTGGAATGCAAAAGACCATAGAAAAGTTAAGAAGAAATCTTTACTGGCCTGGGTTGACAAACGACGTACGTAATTATATTCGCAACTGTGACACTTGCAAAGAAACAAACGCCCCTAACTACGTGCTTCGGCCTCCAATGGGGTTACAATCCCCCACATGTCGACCGTTCCAAAGACTATGTGTTGATTTATTAGGTCCGTAATCACGAAGTAAGAGTGGTCATGTTGGATTGTTAATTGTATTACACCATTTTAGTAAATTTCATTGGGTTCATCCACTAAAGTAATTCACATCCTTGGCTATTTAGGTCTTTCTATTAAAACACGTGTTCCATTGCTTTGGAGTACCTGAAACTCTGGTTAGCGATAATGGTACGCAGTTCAAAGACAATAATTTTAATGCGTTTCTAACGAAACTTAGAATAGGGCATGTATTTACGGTAGTATATTCGCCCCAGAGCAACGCTGCAGAACGTGTGAATCGCTCTCTGTTAGCCACAATTCGTGCCTATCTCAAAACGGAACAAACACAATGGGATGTAAATCTTTCGGCTATTTCGTGTGCATTACGTTCTTCATTGCATCAATCCTCTAGGTTACCCTCCAAATAAAGCCCTATTTGGGTTAGGCATGATAACCCATGGCGGTGATTATCGACTCCTAAAACAATTATCCCTGTTAGAAGAGCCCATAATACCACATCAACATACTGACAACTTAGCATTGTTCCGCAAAGATGTTCAACATAACATTCGTCGAGCGTATGACCGTAATGTAGCGCAATATAATTTACGGTGTAAGCCTGTATCCTTTAAGGATGGCCAAGAAGTCTTTCGAAGGAATTTTGCCCTTAGCAAATTCTCACATGACTTCAACGCCAAATTAGGACCGAAATTTGGAAAATGTCAAATCAAGAAAAAACTTGACAATAGTTTTAATCTCTTAGAAGATTTATAAGGACGTGAAATAGGAACTTATCACGCAAAATATATTCGCATCTAATTCCCGCTAATCTTCCATCTATCATGTCATATTATAGTGTGTGTAATGGTCAGCACGCAACTTAAATCGTTTGCAACAAATTTGTCGCCTGCGCTGTAACGGACGAATGTAAGCAAAGCAGTGCATCTGAGCACGCAAAAAGCTGAGCTTCGGAGCATTCTCAAGGTTAGCGATAGATCGCTTAAGGGAGCTTTCGCAACGCAGCCAACTTTGTTGTCGCGCTTGCACCCGGCGCTAATCCCAGCTAAAGCCCTCCTCCTTTTTAAAATTATTGCTACGGGGGGTGCGGGAAATTGAAAGTAAATCGTCGGTGGCGAAAATTTACATAACACGTAGCGGCTGAAAAAATAAAGTGAATTAAAATAGTGCCGAATTCTTGTAACACTAAAACAAGAGAGAAAAAAAATCTCAACCAATTAAAAAGACAACAAAACAATAAATAAAGATAAAACAATTGTGAAAAAAGCGAACCAATACACATAATTATAACCGCCCCATATCTATCTTGTGAACGTGACACGTATCATCACGTGACCGGCCAGGACGACTGTAACCTAAGTCATCTGGAAGAAGAGAGGCATCGCCGCTGGACCCCTTCAGAAAGCTCCGGAAGCTATCAAGAAGTCCGCTGCCCGATCATTGCTCCGTGACGCTAGGAAGGGACCCCCATTTATTTCTTCCCCTGGAATCGTAAATAATTCATCTGCAGCAGCAGCAAAACTGGCGAATTAATTAATCAATTAAATAAAACTACGAAAACAATATATTACAACAAAAAAAAAGAGAAAAGAACGTACAAATAAGTGCTTAATTGTTAGAAAATTATTATATATCATAAGTAAATCTCCAAATTTATTAAGATATATTTAGGAAGTGCTAGACTTTGAAATGCAAAAAAAAATATAACAAGATCGGACGAAATGCTAATATTTAAGGTGAATGTTCTAATATATGCTGGACTATCTAAATAAATGTAGCGGGATCTCAGATGGCATTTGATCCTCGCAGTCTCTACCCACCCAACCATGAATCTCCAAAGGCGAATTGTGAGATTCCCTATGAAAAAATTTTCTATATCATTACATCACGTTGGTTGGCCCCATATACTCGACAATTACTTCATTATTGGCTTTACGGAATACATGCTTAATTTTTATTTGCTCTCATTATTCATTTTGTGGAGCGGTTGCTAATCTGACCCTACTTAAAGTTAACACAAATGAGTAGCTTAAAAGTTAATATGGATCTGTAAATATATATGGAGTTTTTTTTTCTTGGTTTTTTTTTCTTATTTAACAAATTAGCATTATAATTGTTAATCACTTTATTTCTAGGAATTTCATCTCATAAATTGTATTTTTATTTTTGTTGGTATCATAATCAATTGGTTTTTCCATATGTGGATCCTTTATTCATTTTTATTCAGACTTAAAAAGTTTTCTGTTTCTCTTTTTTTATAATTGTGATATTATTTTTTTCTGCTTTTACGATGTTCAGTTTAATATATTTTTAAAGTTTTTCTTTTCATCTAATAAAAAAATTAAGCTTAATGGAATACAATAGTGGATGTACAAAAATTCAAAAAAATATAAGAGAATACTCCATGGTACTTTGCCAAGGGCCAATCTTTTATTTTTTTTTAATTAGAAATTAATTTGTTTTATTACTAGCTAAATTTTGGGTTATTAGGCCATGGCTAAATGGGAATTATTAGGCTTATTTTTCTTTTATAATTTTTGGGTAAAATTAAGTTTGGCTATGTTTGACTTTTCTTGGTTTTGTTTATGTATTTATTTTTTGAGTGCTAAGTGTGCATATAATTTGTGGGCACCTATAAGTATGCAATCTAATTAAAGGCAACAAAGCTGTTGATTGGCGCCACCTATTGCGCATGCGCCATTGACTTTAAGCTTCCAAAGTTATATTCTAAGCCGAAAGCTCCCCTAGGCGAAAGCTTCAAGCTTAGCCTGGGATAAGCTGCAGCCTAAACGGATAAAAGCTCAAGCTGATGTGTGTATGTATATAAATCAAGTTGTTAATTATTAGTGCGGATTAGGTTTTGTTTTTCTTTTTGGGTGGTTATTGGTTTGTTATGGCTTAGGGATGCTTATTAATTTCTTGCTTTGTTTGATTGAATAAGTCTTTTGGAAAAATTCGGGTGCTTCTCAAATTTGTCTTTTTTTTCTTTTTTTTTTTTGTTTAATTGTTAGCGAGGTTCCGTACACAGTACGTTTATTGGCACCGAATTTTACCAAATGCCAGGGAAAGTAGATTTTTGACTTACGTTTTCTCCGATCCGATGAAAGGCCTTCCAACGATTGGGTGATTTCTTGTAGTCGTAGTTTAATATAGATGTATATTTTTTCTCACTGAAACTTAATTCATTATTCAATCAAAAAAACAATAAGGGGGGGAGTTATCTGGTATTTTTTTTTTTTTGGTTTTATGACTTTACTATGGGATTCATTAGATTGCACTTATACAACAATACACAGCCCGTCACTTTTATCGCTTTGATTTGGAAGTTCTGCGCTTATTTATGACAAAAAAAAATTCCAACTTTCCTGTTTGATACATTTTACAAATTTTCTGAATCGATAGTTTTACTGATGTTGGTGTTAATTTCTCTGGTCTTTTAGTATTTTGAGCGATTGTCTTTTATTTTCCTTTTTGGCATTTCAATTTTTTTATTCTTAATGGCATTGTGGATAATTTATTTTTTCTTATTAATGTGTAATAATTTTTTTTGCAGATTTACTTATGATACACAATAACTTTCTTAATTTTCTTATTTAAGCATTTATGTTATACACATTTTTTCTCTTTTTTTTTATATTTTGTTGCTGGAGTCTGTGTTGGTTTGGTTTATAATTAATATGGATTAATTAATTCGCCAGTCTGGCTGTTGCTGCCGATGAGCTGTCTCCTTCTCCAGGGGATGAAAACAATGGGGCTCTCTTCCTAGCGTCATGGAGTAGCGATGGGGCCGCGGGCTTCCTGATGGCTTCCCGAGGTTTCGGAATAGGTCCAGCGGTGGTGCCTCGGCGCTTCCAGAGGGCTTTGGTTACGGCCGTCCTGGCCGAGCACGGGATGATACGTGACACGTGCACAAGTTATATATAGAGCGGTTATAATTATTTGGGTGGTTCGTTTTTTTCTTGCACAATTGTTAGAACTTTATTTGTGGTTCTGGTGTCTTTTAAATTGTTGGTTGGTTTTTTTTTTTTTGAGTTCTTTCTGGTTTAATGTGAAAAGAATTCGGCACTATTTTAATTTTTTTTTTTCCGTTTGTTCAGCCGCTACGTGTTATATAAATTTCCGCTGACCGACGTTTTACTTTGAGTTGCATCCGCACGTTGCAATAATTTTTCAAAAAGGGCTTTAGCTGAGATCAGCCCCCTTTTATACCTGGTTGTGTACGCGCAAGCCGCCGGATGCAACGGAGACAACAAAGTTGGCTGCGTTTTTGAAAGCTCCTTTAAGCGATCTATCGCTAACTTTGAGCATGCTCCGTTTGCGTAAAAGTTTAATTCTTTTGGAGGCTCAGTTTTTTTTGCGTGCTCAGATGCACTGCTTTGTGTACTATTAGTCCGTTACAGCGCAGGCGACAAATTTGTCGCAAACGATTAGCGCTGCAACTCTATATTTTTGTACGAGGCGTGCTGACCATTACACAATCTTCCAAGAAATATTTTTTCAAATATTTTGGAGAAAGTGGACAGCAAGCTTATCGGTCGATATGACGAGACAAGATTATCCGGCTTGCCAGGTTTCGGAATCATCGCAATCACAGCGCACTTCCACGGATTGGGAAGTGGTGGATGCGAACCATGGAGTTAAAAAGTAGCACCAAGAACATCACTCCCTTATCTGGGAGGGCCTTAGCAACTTTGCCGTCAATGCCATCATAGCCAGATGCCTTAGTGGACTTAAGCCTGCGAATCTGTAAGCGGACCTCAGTAGGGGCGATAGTTGTGATCGGTTGTAGAGGATCTAGATCTGCATTTAAAAATGCTTCAGTGTCCTGTACCTGGCTGGGCGAAGCAAGTGCAAAGGGCGTGAAACGACTTTGCAGCTCGTCCGCAAACGCCGATGCAATATCTGCATCCGATCGACACCAAGTGTTGTCAGGTCGCATAATGGGGATCCGCCTGAGTGGCTGCCGCTTGACACAACACGTTGCCTTCCACAAATTGAATCCATGATTCTTATTGGGATCGGCATTGCGGAGCATATCTTGGAAATATTTGCTCTTAGTGACAAACAGCAGCTTTCGCAGCTCGTACGCAGCCCGCCTAAAGATCCAAAGGATTGCGTGAGCGCATATATTGCTCTCTTCTGTCTTACCAGATCCAAAATCTCTGGTTTTAAAAGGGGCTGGGCTGGACTGGGAGGCGAACAAGGTAGTTGGCCAAGCATGCAATATTCCGCTGCCACGTTAATATTACGCAGGAATAACTCCGCTGCGTCGTCAATATCAGCCGGTGAACTCAGCTCCATGTTCAAATTTACAAGCTGCTCCAACCTCTGCCGGAATCGGGTGATGTTTGCCTTGCGTGGCAGAAGGCGTGTCTTGGGAGCATTCAGAGCTGCAGCCACTCTGTACTCAACGATCAAGGGGATGTGATCGGAGTTTAGCTCAATTCGCTCCGATATACCAAGACAGTCAGACCGGATCCCAGCGTACACAGCAAAGTCAATTGCTGTTGGCCTATGGTTGCCGTACGAATAGTGCGTTGCACCTCCTGTGGCAAGTACTTGGAGGTTGGAGTCTCTCACGCAATCCGCAAGCGCAATCCCACGGCGAGTGTCCAACGCTGCACCCCAGAGATGGTGTTGAGCATTCCAGTCTCCAGCAATCAGGAACTTTGGGCCAAGCTCTTCGAAGAGACATTTATAGTCTTCTATTTCCCACACAAAACGTGGTGGACAATAGACAGCCGCTAGGACTACTTCGCCTTGATCAATAGAGACTTTAACGACAGCACATTGCGCGGATAGCCAACTTAATGAGTTCAGCGCATGATGTCGCAGTGAAGATTTTATGATCACTGCTGCTCCGCCACGCATGCGATCCGAAGGATGATTGGCAAGGTGTATATCGTAGCCTGGAAGCCTGTAGTGTGATCTGGAGCAGTGGTGAGTCTCGCAGACCAACATTACATCTATTTGATGGCGTTGAATAAATAACTCCAGCTCATTGGCGTTATTCGCAAGGCCATTGGCGTTCCACACGCCAATGCGCAACCCTATTTGACTCATCTATTTGCAAGTGCATCGTGCAACAGGCTCATCATGGCCTCACTCATCAAGTGTCTCACTCAGCTTGTCGAATTTCGACATCAGACTGTCAAAAAGGAGCTGGGAGTGCTCATGGTACAGATAAGGCTGCTGCACTAGCTGAAATTGTTGCTGCGGGGGCTGCTGATGATGCTGGCGCTGTGGCTGCTGGTGTTGGTTATGCTGACGTGGTTGTTGCCGTTCTTGTTGTGTGATCTGTTGCTGATGGCGTTGCTGCTGCTGGCGAAGCTGCTGCTGGTGTTGCTGTGAGTGTTTATGTTGTTTCTGTATGCGCTCGCGAAGCCTAAGCATCTGGCGAGTTTTGTGACGTTGGGTCTTCTTTTTGTGCTGTTGTTTCGGAACCTGCGGTGTAACTTGCTGAACCGATGAGAGTTGTTGTTGCTGCTGTTGCGGTTGCTGGCGGGGCTGCTGTTGAGGTTGTTGTTCAGGATGAACCTGCTGCTGACGGTGACGCTGTTGCTGTTGCTGCAGGGTCTGAAGGAGCCATTTGAAGTCTGGCAGCATCAGCATAAGAAAAATTTTCCCTGCGAAACAATATTACTTAGAACTAAAATTCATTTTTTTTTTTTTTTTTTTAATACTCTATGCCTGCTATGCGGTGACTTCAAGACACAGGGGGTTGTCCCTGTGTTGCTGTAGTTGTTCTTCTGTTGTTGTTATTGTTGCTCTTGTTATTGTTGTTGTAGTTGTTCTTCTGTTGGTGTTATTAAGCCGCGTGAGCAGCCCTGAATGAGCGCTGGCAACGCTTCTCCGCTGAATTCGGCTTGATTTTATTTTTAACAAAATAATGAGGTATAAGAATATGTATATGCATTATGGTGTGGTGCACTGATTGGATGTGGTGTGCTTGCAGTATTTGCAGGGTACCGACAAGTCAGTATGCACTTTTTGTTTTGTTTGCAATGCCTTGCCGGTCCACCCAACACTCGAAACACGTGAACTGCCAAAATCCCGGTAATGAGTCGAAATTTCATTAAATTCAACTGCTGTCGGGTATAACTGGTCTTCAGTGTTGTGGTATCCGTAATATCGCACTTTAAATTCTATCCCAGCTTTGGATATTTGACGATTGTATTTGTTTTACCACGTGCAAATTTTCACGTAAAACAAACAAAATTTTTTTTTTTTTTTTGGCTTGCGGAAGAATAAAATGCACTCAGAAAACGCAAGCGCAGCCAACTTGACAGTTCAAGAGCGAAAGTTCGCGTTAGAAAGATTAAGAGCGAAGGTTCGCGTTAGAAAGATTAACTCTAACGCACCATAAGCTGCACTAGCTGATCTAGACCAGCTGCTTAAGTTTAATGTGCATGTTATGTGCGGTGTTTTGTAAATTGCGAGCTGAGTATTCGGGCCGTTACAACCTTTAGTCACAGGTCCAAGTACATGGGTATTGACCCGTTATTTAGCACAATCAATGATGGATGTATCTACTCATGAACCAGTATCAGATCCCCGAGTAAATGAAGGGACTGAAGTGCCATTATTAGAGCTCGAGGGTGGCAACAGTACAAATCCAGTAGAGCCACCCGCAAGGCGTTATCAAAACCCAAGAAGAGGACGCCCAGCTTGTTCAGTCAACACTCGTCGGGAAGAATCGGTAGCAGTGGATTATTCCATTATACAAAACATGATTGAGCAAACCGCATCAAGATGAATGTCATCGTTAAGTATGAGCCCTCGTTATCCTACGCATGTTCCAACATCATCGTTAGCCCAAAACTCGTTAGCCAGTCGCACCTCTGTACACCTAAGTAAGGTGGTTGAGATAATGCAGAAATGGAATCTACATTTCGATGGTACGGATGTAGGTTTGAGTGTAGATGAATTAATGTATCGGGTGAAAGTGCTGAGATATAAATACGGTATATATGTCCTTTTCACAGGAAGAGCACGAGATTGATATTGGCGATATCACAAACAAGTGGATCGTATTACCTGGGCAGACTTTTGTCTAGCATTATGCCATCAATATCGAGATTATAGGTCAGAGTTTAGCAGCAAGGAACAAATAATAAATTCGCGTAAACAAATACAAGGGGATGCTTTTGAAAACTTTTATGAGGATGTGGTTTCACTAATAGATAAATCATCTGTTCGATTCGAAGAGGAGGAGTTGATTGAAATTCTTAAAAATAATTTGTTTCCGGAAGCACGTCACAAGTTGTTATATTAACCATTACATTTTGTAGGTCAGTTGCGACGATTAGTGTAGATGCACGAACATCTAGAAAGTGTGCTGAACAATCGCAGCGAAGGAGCTTCTAGGACGAAACCGCCAGTGCAACACCGACAAGTTTATGCGGTGGAAGAACTTGAGATGGAAGCTGAGTCGAATTGCGAGGTTAATGGAGAAGAAGAGATCGCTGCTATTAATCGTTCAAATATTACTTGTTGGAATTGTGATGTGAAGGGACACGTATGGGAGAATTGTCTTGCCCAGCGCCGTATATATTGCTATGGTTGTGGTGCTCTAAACGTGTATTAGCCACAATGCAATGTATATTTTCATTGTTTGCGGGTTGACCTAAACAATGAATAGTTATCTATGCGTGTACAGGTACCATGTCTTAAATTATCTTATTTACGATGCTGCCTGTGCTACTATCTGCTATGCGCCTTCTTAGACATAGAAGGTGCCTTTGATAACACATCTCATGATGCAATCAATGCTACCCTTGAGAGAAGAGGCCTGGACCATACTACCAGCAGATGGATATCTGCACTGCTACGGTCCAGACAAGCCACGGCATCATTGCATGATAGCACTGTAACAGTCCTAACCACCAAAGGCTGTCCCCAAGGGAGGGGTGTTGTCTCCGCTACTCTGGAGTCTGTTAGTAGACGAACCACTAAACAGACTTGCTAACAGTGGTATTTCAATGTCAAGGTTATGCCGATGACATTGTTATCATAGCGCGAGGCAAATTCGAAGAATCACTCTGTGACATAGTCCAGTCAAGGCTAAGGATAACGTATGACTGGTGTATGGAGGTTGGACTCAACCCTAAACCCTACGAAAACAGTCATCGTCCCCTTTACCAGACGACATAAGTTACAAGGATGAGACAGATATGGCTCTCAGGGACCCTACTAGAAACAAGTAGGGAGGTCAAATACCTTAACTTTGGCACCCATGTGCAAAACACGATATTAAAGTGCTCTAGGGCGCTTTACACATGTCGTAGTATTGCAGGTAAATCATGGGGTACATCACCAAAGATACTAAGATGGCTATACCTAATGGTAGTAAGACCCATGTTAACCTATGGGGTGGTAGCATGGGGTGACAGGGCGCGGATGATCACCGTGAAGAAACAACTACAAAAGTTGCAAAGAATGGCCTGCGTATGTATGACAGGAGCTATGCGCACCTGCCCAACAATGGCCCTTGAAGCCTTAATGGAGCTGACACCACTCCACCCATTATAAGGCTTAAACAGAAAGCCACGCTTCTCAGGATATCCGCAGAAGGAGTTGGGGGCAACCATATCCTTAGCCATAAAGATGCCCAACTCCTTTCAAACGAACTACCCCTACTGACGCAACCTAGGGACGAAATGGTAGCCGAATACATATTCGAGCGAAATTTCACAGTTCGTATGAGTAGTAAAAGGGAATGGACAAGTCTGGACGAAGTCCATCCCATGAAACCGCACACCATAAAATGGTACACCGATGGATCACTCACGAATCAGGGCACCGGCCTTGGAGTGGTGGGTCCTCGGGTATTCTACCATGAATCCCTGGGAACGCACACCAGCATATTTCAGGCTGAGGTGTGTGCGATAGGGCGGTGTGCGATGTGCGGACTTCAACATAGAACGTAATTATCGGAATACGGATATATCCATCCTATCCGACAGTCAAGCAGCATTGAAAGCTATAATGGGGACTAAGATAACATCGAAGTTAGTCCATGAAGTTCGTTCGAAGCTAGACCTACTCGGGACACACAAGAGGCTCACCCTACGATGGGTCCCGGGCCACAGGGACATAGCGGGAAACGAGGCGGCTGACGAGCAAGCAAGAATGGGGGCAGGAAGGCCCCTAACAGGACCAGAACCGTATTGTGGCATAGGAAAACACACTATACGACTGGAACTCAGAAACGAGGAAAGGCAGAGACGGCAACAGAGTTGGTCGGAGACAGTAGGACTCCAACAAGCCAGATGTCTCCTAGGTGGTTATAATCTTGTTCGTTTTAAACAGATTATAACCATGGAAAGGAACAACCTTAGGATACTTACCGGTCTATTTGACAGGACACTGTAGACTAAGGAGCCACCTGGCAAAACTGGGTATATTCAGTAGCGATCTCTGCAGGTTTTGTGAAGGCGAAAAGGAATCCTCAATGCACATCCTGGCAGACTGTGTCGCCTTAGTTAGAAGAAGAAGCAGCATCCTAGGGGCGCATGTCTTGGATTGCAAAGACATAGTAGACCTCAACCCAACAAAGATCCTCAGGTTTGTGCGGGAGTTGGGGCTGATGGAGGAGCTATAAGCTCAGAAGGGGGCACAATGGATCGAATAGGTCGCGGTGCAGATTCCCCAATAATAATAATAATAATAATCTGCTAATTGCAGGCCGCTCGATAGATGGTGTGAACATATTTCTAATCGCAGCCCATTATTAGTATCCACTATTTTCAATAAGCGAAACGATTCGCGTTATTGTGCGGAAGTGTCGTTTCTAGAATTTATAGAACTTGGTCTGCTAGACACCGGTGCGAATATAAGTTGCATTGGGTCTTCACTACCTAAGGAAAAATTTACTAATCTACCTGAATTTAAGTCCCTGAAATCTTATATAAACACAGCTGATGGGAAAGCTCACGAGGTTCTTGGGGTTACTACCGTTCAAATGTCTTATAAGAAAATGACAAAACAAATGCAGCTGTATATAATTCCCTCCATCAAACAAAGAGTCATATTAGGGATAGATTTTTGTACTAGCACCTAATGTGATTAGCGTTATGGAATTGCCCTATAAGCAGCCAGAGAAAATCCCTCAGATCAGAAGAAGAATCAAATTCATATCTTTTGACAAATGTACAGTTACAACATCTAGAAGTAGTAAACAACCTTTTCCCAAATTGTCAGGAAGGATTAGGCCGCACGAGTCTGATCCAACATCGCATCGACGTTGGAGAAGCACGACTGGTAAAACAGCTCTTTTACCCAGTTAGCCCAGCAGTTGAAAAACTGATTTACTCTGAAATAGCATTGTTCTAGTGCGTGTAGTTCATCTATGCGTTTAGTTATGAAACCTAATAAAATCCGTCTTTGCTGAAATGCATGGAAGCTGAATGAGGCCACAAAGGAAGATGCCTATCCGTTACCGAGTATCGAAGGAATTTTTTCACGAATGCCTAAGGCCAATATAATTTCAAAATTAGATTTAAAGGATGCATATTGGCAAATAGATTTAGAAAAAGATTCCAGGCCATTGACAGCGTTCACTATTCCTGGTAGACCACTGTACCAATTCAAAGTCATGCCATTTGGCCTGTGCAACGCGCCTTCCTTTCGTAAAGCTAGCTTGACTTTAAATATTGAGAAAAACCATTTTTGTGTAAAAAGAGTGAATTATTTAGGATACTTAATCGGTAGTGGTGGTATCTGTACCGATTCCACAAAAATTGAGTGTATTAGGAATTGGCCACCGCATAAAAACCTCAAACAAGTTCGATGATTCCTAGGTGTGTGTGGATGGTATCGTCGTTTTATTTCAAACAAAAATTTTGCTTGGCCCGCAGAGGCTCAAGAGGCGATGGAAAAAACTTAAAATGATACTCACTTCTGCATTGGTTTTACAAATCCCCGATTTTACCAAAAAAAATTAATCTTTTCCTTGTCCAGTTATCGCCGGAAAATGAAGAAATGCCCCACGCGTTTGTCAAAAAAGTTAAGTCGTGGTCAAAGAAATTATAATGTAACAGAGCGAGAATGCTTAGATGTTATCATGGCTATTGAAAAGTTTAGATGAACGGACCACTCCAGTCTATTGCTGGCTGATGCGACAACCAAACGCAGCGGAATCGACGTGCAGGATAAGAATGTATGGTAGTTATGGGTTCCAGCTCGAATGTGAAACCAGGTTTTGATGCAAGCTCACGACAACGTCACTTCATATCACTGTGGAATGCAAAAAACCATAGAAAAGTTAAGAAGAAATCTTTACTGGCCTGGGTTGACAAACGACGTACGTAATTATATTCGCAACTGTGACACTTGCAAAGAAACAAACGCCCCTAACTACGTGCTTCGGCCTCCAATGGGGTTACAATCCCCCACATGTCGACCGTTCCAAAGACTATATGTTGATTTATTAGGTCCGTAATCACGAAGTAAGAGTGGTCATGTTGGATTGTTAATTGTATTACACCATTTTAGTAAATTTCATTGGGTTCATCCACTAAAGTAATTCACATCCTTGGCTATTTAGGTCTTTCTATTAAAACACGTGTTCCATTGCTTTGGAGTACCTGAAACTCTGGTTAGCGATAATGGTACGCAGTTCAAAGACAATAATTTTAATGCGTTTCTAACGAAACTTAGAATACGGCATGTATTTACGGTAGATTATTCGCCCCAGAGCAACGCTGCAGAACGTGTGAATCGCTCTCTGTTAGCCACAATTCGTGCCTATCTCAAAACGGAACAAACAGAATGGGATGTAAATCTTTCGGCTATTTCGTGTGCATTACGTTCTTCATTGCATCAATCCTTAGGTTACTCTCCAAATAAAGCCCTATTTGGGTTAGACATGATAACCCATGGCGGTGATTATCGACTCCTAAAACAATTATCCCTGTTAGAAGAGCCCATAATACCACATCAACATACTGACAACTTAGCATTGTTCCGCAAAGATGTTCAACATAACATTTGTCGAGCGTATGACCTGATGTAGCGATATAATTTACGGTGTAAGCCCTGTATCCTTTAAGGATGGCCAAGAAGTCTTTCGAAGGAATTTTGCCCTTAGCAAATTCTCACATGACTTCAACGCCAAATTAGGACCGAAATTTGGAAAATGTCAAATCAAGAAAAAACTTGACAATAGTTTTAATCTCTTAGAAGATTTATAAGGACGTGAAATAGGAACTTATCACGCAAAATATATTCGCATCTAATTCCCGCTAATCTTCCATCTATCATGTCATATTATAGTGTGTGTAATGGTCAGCACGCAACTTAAATCGTTTGCAACAAATTTGTCGCCTGCGCTGTAACGGACGAATAGTAAGCAAAGCAGTGCATCTGAGCACGCAAAAAGCTGAGCTTCGGAGCATTCTCAAGGTTAGCGATAGATCGCTTAAGGGAGCTTTCGCAACGCAGCCAACTTTGTTGTCTGCGCTTGCACCCGGCGCTAATCCCAGCTAAAGCCCTCCTCCTTTTTAAAATTATTGCTACGTGCGGGTGCAAATTGAAAGTAAATCGTCGGTCGGCGAAAATTTACATAACACGTAGCGGCTGAAAAAATAAAATGAATTAAAATAGTGCCGAATTCTTGTAACACTAAAACAAGAGAGAGAAAAAAACCTCACCAATTTAAAAAGACAACAAAACAATAAATAAAGATAAAACAATTGTGAAAAAAGCGAACCAATACACATAATTATAACCGCCCCATATCTATCTTGTGAACGTGACACGTATCATCACGTGACCGGCCAGGACGACTGTAACCTAAGTCATCTGGAAGAAGAGAGGCATCGCCGCTGGACCCCTTCAGAAAGCTCCGGAAGCTATCAAGAAGTCCGCTGCCCCGATCATTGCTCCGTGACGCTAGGAAGGGACCCCCATTTATTTCTTCCCCTGGAATCGTAAATAATTCATCTGCAGCAGCAGCAAAACTGGCGAATTAATTAATCAATTAAATAAAACTACGAAAACAATATATTACAACAAAAAAAAAAGAAAGAGAAAAATTCTGTACAAAATAAGTGCTTAATTGTTAGAAAATTATTATATATCATAAGTAAATCTCCAAATATATTAAAATAATAAGAACAAATTGAATAACATAATGCCATTAAAAGAATAAAAAAATCAAATGCGAGAAAAAAAAATTAAAATACTAAAAGTCCAGGGAAATTAAAACAAACATCATAAAAACATCGATTCAGAAAAATTTTAAAATATATAAAATAGAAAAATTAGAATTTTTCTTAATGTCTTAAATAAGCTCAGAACTTCCAAATCAAATCGATAAAAGTGACCGGCTGTGTATTTTTGTAGAAGTACGTTGTTTGGTCAAACTAATTTGAATACAACTGATATTGAATGATCAGCTGTTAATTTGTCAATTTATCTCTACTTTACATAACTCTGTTAAATCTTATTCACTTATGTAAACACTACATTGTAATTTTAGTAAATATCGATAATTTTCACTATCGAAGAGTCCGAGTTGGAGATTCAAGCAAGCCAGACGCGCGCTTTTGTTTCGGTCATAAATGAACTTGCTAAATTAAATAGTTTAAGCACCGCCCAGATCTGAAGTTTCATGTTTGCATAAAAAGCGCTTTATGCATTGAACATTTTGGCGCCCAACGTGGGGCAGTGTTTAAACAAATTATTAATTAACAAATTCCGCTTGCGCGCATATTCAAACTAAACAAATTCGCCTTGGCTTCCAATTGCTTGGTTGCAACAATTAAAACATCAAATTTGTGTCAAAAAAAAATGTGAAAATCGTTAACTAGAACCAACACAAAGTTCGTCGCAGCAGGAATCACACACATGCACATAACTCAAAGTAACGGTTATTGCATTGTGTCTCTATATTCGTTTCGCTGACTGTCGGCGCCATTTTCGCTCGTCGTCTACTTTGTTCGCCGTTAGTTTTCGGTCAATTTTCGACCGTCTTCTTTCACAACGTCGCTGCTCTTATTGGACATTTCGCTACTGCTAAGACGGCCAGTGCGCTGCTCGCAATCGTTGCTTCAGTCGCTGCCTTTAGTGGTTTATCCCAAATTCGTTCTCCGTTCGTTTGTGTAAGAGCTGCAACTGCGATCGATACTGTTGTAGTTCTTATACACACATACACAAAAAACAATAATTTTCATCGTTTTTGGCGCGTCAAGCAAAACTTAAGCTCCGCGCCAAATTTTCTTCGATTTCATTAGCGCAAATAACAAACATTGAGAAGTTTAACTATCTACTCAACTGCTTAAAGGGTGCTGCACTGCGTGAAGGCATTTCCAGTCACCAATGAAAACTACGCGAAGGCATTAGAAAAATGAAAGTCTCTGACAAGCCAGCATTGATATTTACATAGACAATATCGTCTATTTTTCAGTTTCAGTTCAGACTTGGGCTCAGTGCGTACAAGTACTGGAGCGTCATTGTAAATTCCTGTTGTCCAAAAGTACAACAATTAACCAAACGTATTCAAAACAGATTCGTAATCCTGGAAAAGGGCATAACTCGTCTTTCGCACTTGCTATCGCTGCTTGTGCATTGTGCTCAAGCTCAACTCACAAATTGATGGCTTGCCGACAATTTAAAGCATTGGATGAGCCGCAATGTTTTGATGTCGCCAAACGTCACCGACTGTGTCTTAATTGCTTGTCTAAGGGTCATCAAATGGCCGATTGCCCTTCAACAAATCGCTGTCGCCATTGTCAGAGATCGCACCACACTTTGTTACACAACAAGCTACGTTCCAGAACCAAGCTCTTCCCCAGCCACCGAAGCAGTAGCACACAACCATTCGCAAATCAAAAAACGTTATCAATCTCAGGTTCTTTTAGCCACGGCTATGGTCCTGGGCAGAGATTTAACTGGCACCTACAGACTGGGACGTGCTCTACTGGACTCGTGTTCACAGGTGAATTTCGTCACCGATTCGTTTGCTCAGAAGCTTCGTCTAAAAAGAAAGAAATACAATGTGCAAATCAGCAGTATTGACCATGCACGTACAGACTTCACTTCTCTTACAACTACATCAATAAGGTCTCGTTTGAAGTTTCGTTAGATCTTTGCGTCACCTCGCAATAGCCTATCAGCCGGACATCATATCGACATTTCACCATGGAAAATGCCAGAAAATAGTGTTCTGGCAGATAAGAAATTCTACCAGTCTCGACACATCAACATGCTTTTAGAAACAGAAGCATTCTTCGACATTCTGGCAGTGGGCCAAGTTAAACTTGGTACACTTGAGAGCTTGCTGCTAGTTTTAAGCTTGGTGCCACTTCGATTGACGATCACCTTAAACGCTTATGGGAAATTGAATCAACTGAAACTTCAAATGCGCTGTTGAAACCAGAACATCGAGCTTGTGAGGAACACTAAGTAAAAACGAATATTATAAATGACAGTGGTCGCATTGTAAGGCTGCCGTTTAAGAACAATCCCAGTCAACTTGGTCATTCATTCGATATAGCACGCCGCAGATTTCTCAGCATGGAATGCCGTTTGGCATTCACAATCTTCGCAACTTCGCTTACAGTATTGTCAATTCATGGAGGAGTATGAACGTTTGGAACACATGTCGCTGGTCACAGAACCAAACTTATCGGAACCTCACTACTACATACCTCACCATTGCGTTTTGAAGCCCAGCAGCGAATCCACAAAGCTTCGAGTGGTCTTCGACGCCTCGTGTCGAACATCAAATCAAACTTCGCTCAATTATCATTTACTTGTCGGTCCGACTCTCCAAGATGATTTATATTTGCTGTTGTTGCGTTTCAGATTACATCGTTATGCCATAACAGCTGATGTAACCAAGATGTACAGGCAAGTAAATGTTGATTTAAATGATCGCAAACACCAGTACATACTCTGGCGAGCTCTTCCAGATGAACCATTTCGCACTTATCAACTCAACACGGTTACATATGGAACAGCCTCGGCGCCATACTTAGCCATACGCAGCCTGCATTATTTGGCAGATCTGTGTCGAACTGAGTATTCAATAGGAGCTGCAGTCATTGAATCGTCGTTCTATGTAGATGATCTGTTATCTGGAGGTGAGGATATAGAAACTCTTCGCACAATCAAGGATCAAGTGACGCAAATTCTGCATTGTGGTCACTTTCCGTTATCTAATTGGCATTCAAATCATGCCCAATTTATCGGAAACTTCGTTAACAAGGATTTAAATACGTGTGACAACGGATTGACCAGCGCACTTGGCGTCAGCTGGAATCAACACACCGACATGCTGCTATTTCACTTCAAACCGAAAATCGTTTCGTCAACCGTCACCAAGAGGACCATTCTGTCAATTGCATCAGCGTTGTTCGACCCTCTCTGACTGGTGTCACCACTTATAATCGTCGCAAAGATAATCCTACAGGAGCTCTGGCTTGTACGGCTTACTTGGTATGAATCGGTACCACACCAGCTTGAGCTGGCCTGGAAGAAGTACTTGGAATCATTCCAAACCATTTCGTCACTTGCTGTCCCCGGTACTGCAAGCAGGTCAACCAAAGCTCATTTCAATTGCGTGGGTTGTGCGAAGCTTCGATTCGAGCGCACGGCTGTTGCATCTATGTGCGGTCGGAATCTGCTTGCGGAAACATTGTTGTTCGTCTACTTACTGCCAAGTCCAGAGTGGCCCCAGTAAAGAAAAAATCGCTTCCCAAACTGGAATTATGCGGAGCACATTTGTTGGCACAAGTTTACAACAAAATCTGGTGTATTGTGTCAAATTGTTTTAAATTGGTGTAAGCAACATTCAGTCACGTTATCAGCATTTGTCGGAAATCGAGTTGCTGAGATACAGGATTTGAGTTCAACCGGACGTTGGAGATTTGTACCAACGGTATCAAATCCTGCTGACATTGTTTCTCGAGATGCCACCACTTCTGATCTACAATCATCCATATGGTTCTCAGGCCAGATTTTTTAACCCAACATCATGAACATTGGCCAACATCAAGTAACATCAGCAACATTGATATGCAAGTAATTAAGGCCGAACAACGTAAATCTACTTTCGTCGCCACAATGGATCGTAACCATATCCTGGAGAAACTACGACTCACCACAATCGTTGTGTTCGCACTGCCGCTTACATGCTTCGCTTCGTTCAAATCACTTGTGCCTGGAAAGGATGGTCATGTTCGAGTTGTTCATCTTCATACAGCCAATGGCATCTGCTGGCGACCAGTATAGCGAATTGGCCATCTTATCGATGGAGGCTTGATGTGTTGAAAACAGATACTTTCAAGGTGGCCGGGATGTTTGGTCAAACTAATTTAAATACAACTGATGTTGAATGATCAGCTGTTAATTTGTCAATTTATCTCTACTTTACATAACTCTGTTAAATCTTATTCACTTATGTAAACACTACATTGTAATTTTAGTAAATATCGATAATTTTCACTATCGAAGAGTCCGAGTTGGAGTTCAAGCAAGCCAGACGCGCGCTTTTGTTTCGGTCATAAATAAACTTGCTAAATTAAATAGTTTAAACACCGCCCAGATCTTAAGTTTCATGTTAGAGCGAAAGTTTCCCCGCGTCCAATCCGTGGGATCTGCTCTTCCTCCAGCTTTTTGTCATCCGCACTACTTTCATCAGTAGCATCTGAGCGAGATGTGATGTCTTCCCCATCATCATCCTCTTCGTCAGCTTGCTCAACTCGATGCCCTACATTTGATATATCAAATGTTACCGCTTCGCCCTTTGCCTGCTCCAAGCAGCTGACCTCGTCAAAGAGAACATCTCGTTTGTCGATCACTGTCTTGGATTCTGCATCGTAGAGCCGATAGCCTTTCGCCTGCATTGAGTAACCAACCATGTGGTAATCTTTCCCCTTGGGCTTCACTTGCCCTTGTGATGACCCTTGTCCAGTGCCACTACAACGGAACCAAAAACTTTAGGATGGCTTATCGTTGGTTTCTTACCAGTCCACGCTTCCATTGCGTTCAGTAAGCTGCATTTTGCCATGCCCGCTCCCTAATTCTTAATAATTTTTGTCAGTTTCTTCTGTGACATCATTCTCGTAAAGGCCTGCCTGTTTCTCTCGCTAGTATTTTCCTATCGCCTTCTTCCTTCAACTTTATACATCGAATTTCAAACATTGGAAGCCTGTTGCGCGTCTCGATGGCGACAACGAAATTCTCATAAAAATCTGGAAGACTGGAAAGCAAAATAATGACCTTGAGCTCGTCAACTATTGCTATTCCAACTCCGGCAAGCTGATCCACGATTTCATTAAATGTGATAAAATAGCTCGCCATGCTTTGCCCCTCCGCCATGCGTGATTTGAGCAACTTGTTGTATAGCGAGATGAACTTCGCGCAACTTAGTCCATGCCTCCTGCGACGTTATGCAATTCTTGATGTATCCCAACTGCGATGACTCAACACTTAGCGTGATCGTTGCCAATGCCTTACGATCCAGCGCACTCCAGTTAATATTTTCGCCCGCATCAGACTTCAGTAAATCCCCCCACGCAACTTCCCATAGAACCGCATGCACCAACACGCTTCGCATTTGTATGCTCCAAGAATCACAATTCTTTTTTTAAGCTTCTCAATTTGGTACAAAGCACTCATTTTTTCTATTTCTGCGACGTAATTTACATTTACATACACGCAGCTGCCGATTTCTTCTTTTTAACACATCCGAGTTCGTAACTCTAGATATCGAGTCAATAAACTTTTACCAATATTATCAGGACACGTTCTCTGGGCCCATAACCTGTTGGAACGAAGTTTCCCCGCGTCAGGGAATGCCTGAATAATAAAATAAATCGAAGTACAACCAGCGTTGTGTACTCAACCAAAGTTTATTTTAAGACTGTCGCTATGCTGTTAGTTAACAGTATTGCTATTCATTAATAAGGGACATAACATATATATGGATGCACGGTTGCATTGAATGTAAATTAACATATGTTCAATAGTGCGAGACGAATAAAATCCCATATTAAAATCACAAAAAAAAAAAACCAAATCTGCACTAATAATTAAACTGTGATACATAACATACACACACCAACTTGAACTTTTATCCGATTTAGGCTGCAGCTTATCCCAGGCTAAGCTTGAAGCTTTCGCCTCGGGGAGCTTTCGGCTTAGAATATAGTTTTGGAGCTTTTAAAGCTTAAAGTCGGTGGCGCATGCGCAATTGGTGGCGCCAATCGAAAGCTTTTTGTCTTGCATTAAATGGCACTGCTTACAGGTGCCAACAAAATTATACGCACACTAAAAAAACATAAACAATTAAGATTACAAAAATAATAAAAGAGAAATAAATCTATATTAAAAAAAGGAACAGGAAAACGATGGCAAGCTGAATATTGTTTTTACCTGCAAAAGTGCGTTAGTATTAATTAGTAACTAAAAGCCTTAATAGTGCAAGTGTTGAATTAGCACCCCCCTCCCAAATTGTGAGCAGTGAAGTTTATTCTACTTTCAGTGACCTTCCCAAGGGAAGTGGATGGTTTATGAGTGAGAAACCAATAATGTGGATCTTGGATCTATATTATTTGGCTAAGATCGAATACATTGCCGGAACACGTAGTTGGTGGGCCCACTTAAACTAATCCACATGTCGAGAGTAAAATTAATAGTTCATTAGCACCACTATTCCATACTGTGGTAACTGTTCTGGAATCTTGCGTATTTAGCTAAAATTGAATACCATGCATAATAAGGATGCAACCGAAATTTCGATTTACAGTTAGTAGCGGTCCAAATGGATTGAATTTGGTAATCACATCCGTTAAAGGGTAAAGATTGGAAAATTGTATTTTTGTTGGTGATTGGTTGACAATACCACATAACTTTCTCTGGAACAGGTATCGCATTACCAAGAAGATGGAAGCGGGTATAAACACGTCACAAGTTGTTATTTCAACCGGTACATTTTGTAGGTCAGTTGCGAAGATTAGTGTAGATGCATGAAAATCTAAAAAGTGAACTGAACAATCGCGGCGAAGGAGTTTCCAGGACGGAACCGCAATTGCAACGCCGACAAGCTTATGTGGTGGAAGAACTTGAGATGGAAGCTGAGTCGAATTGCGAGGTTAATGGAGAAGATGAGATCATTCATCATTCAAATATTAGTTGTTGGAATTGTGATGTAAAGGGACACGTATGGGAGAATTGTCTTGCCCAGCGCCGCATATATTGCTATGGTTGTGGTACTCTAAACGTGCATAAGCCACAATGCAAAGTATATATTCATCGTTGGTCGCAAAACCGACAGAAGGGTGCATCCACCAACAACAGGATGCCCCTATCCAAATAAAAACAGATTATACCAGCTCTGTCGTTTGTAGTCCCGCTGTTTTCTCACCTGCTATAACAATTTTAAAAAGATTCCCGGATGCGAAAAATATCCCGGAGGACGTTTTACGTTTTCGCCCTTATCATGAGCGGCTAAGAAATTATTTAGAAATTAGAAATAGAATTTTTAATGAAAAGAGAAAATTATATAAAATTATTGGTATCCACTATTTTCAATAACGATTCCCGTTGCTGTGCGGAAGTGTCGTTTCTAGAATTTATAGAATTTGGTCTGCTAGACACCGGTGCGAATATAAGTTGCATTGGGTCTTCACTAGCTTAGGAAAAATACTGATCTACCCGAATTTAAGTCCCTGAAATCTTATATAAACACAGCTAATGCGAAAGCTAACGAGGTTCTTGGGGTTATTACCGTTCCAATGTCTTATAAGAAAATGACAAAACAAATGCAGCTGTATATAATTCCCTCCATCGAATAAAGAGTCATATTAGGGATAGATTTTTGGAAAATTTTTTCACTAGCACCTAATGTGATTAGCGTTATGGAATTGCCCTATAAGCAGCCAGCGAAAACCCCTCAGATCAGAAGAAGAATCAAATTCATATCCTTTCACAAATGTACAGTTACAACAGCTAGAAGTAGTGAAAAACCTTTTCCCAAATTGTCAGGAAGGATTGGGCCGCACGAGTCTGATCCAACATCGCATCGACGTTGGAGAAGCACGACTGGTAAAACAGCTCTTTTACCCAGTTAGCCCAGCAGTTGATAAATTGCTTTACTCTGAAATAGATCGGATGTTAGAACTGGACGTCATAGAGTCCTGTTCTAGTGCTTGTAGCTCACCTATGCGTTTAGTGATGAAACCTAATAAAATCCTTTGCTAAAATGCATGGAAGCTCAATGAGGCCACAAAGAAAGATGCATATCCGTTACCGAGTATGAAGGAATTTTTCACGAATGCCTAAGGCCAATATAATTTCAAAATTAGTTTGAAGGTCGAATGCGAAACCAGGTTTTGATGCAAGCTCCCGACACCGTCACCTCATCTCACTGTGGAATGCAAAAGACCATGAAAAGTAGGAACTTACTGCCTTGGTTAACAAACGACGTACGTATTCGCAACTGGCTTTCAAAGAAACAAAAGCTCCTAACTACGTCCTCAGCCTCCAATGGGCTTACAATCCCCCACATGTCGACCGTTCCAAAGACTATATGTTGATTATTAGGTCCGTATCCACAAAATAAGTAAGAGTGGTCATGTCGGATTGTTAATTGTATTACACCATTTTAGTAAATTTCATTGGATTCATCCCCTAAAGAATTTCATATCCTTGGCTATTTAGGACTTTCTATTAAAACACGTGTTCCATTGATTTGGAGTACCTGAGGCTCTGGTTAGCCATCAATGTACGCAGTTCAAAGACAATGATTTTAATGCGTTTCTAACGGCATGTATATACGGTACTATATTCGCCCCAGAGCAACGGTGCAGAACATGTGAATCGCTCTCTGTTGGCCGCAATTCGTGCCTATCTCAAAACGGAACAAACAGAATGGTATGTAAATCTTTCTTAATCCTTAGGTTGCTCTCCAAATAAAACCCTATTTGGATTAGACATGATAACCCATGGCGGTGATTATCGACCCCTAAAACAATTATCCCTGTTAGAAGAGCCCATAATACCACAACAACATACCGACAACTTAGCGTATGACCGTAATGTAGTGCAGTATAATTTGCGGTGTAAGCCTGTATCCTTTAAGGATGGCCAAGAAGTCTTTCGAAGGAATTTTGCCCTTAGCAAATTCTCACATGACTTCAACGCCAAATTAGGACCGAAATTTGTAAAATGTCAAATCAAGAAAAAACTTGGAAATCTCTTAGAAGATTTATAAGGAGTTATCGCAAAATATATTCGCTCAAGATTATCTTCCATCTAACATGTCATATTATAGTGTGTGTAATGGTCAGCACGAGCTGAGCTTCGGAGCATTCTCAAGGTTAGCGATAGATCGCTTAAGGGAGCTTTCGCAACGCAGCCAACTTTGTTGTCTCCGCTTGCACCCGGCGGCTTGAGCGAGCTCAACCGGATATAAAAGGGAGCTAATCCCAGCTAAAGCCCTCCTCCTTTTTAAAATTATTGCTACATACGGGTGCAAATCGAAAGTAAAACGTTGGTCGGCGAAAATTTACATAACACGTGGCGGCTAAAAAAATAAAATGAATTAAAATAGTGCCGAATTCTTGTAACACTAAAACAAGAGAGACAAAAACCCCACCAATTTAAAAAGACAACAAAACAATAAATAAAGATAAAACAATTGTGAAAAAAGCGAACCACAGCCTTGTGAACGTGACACGTATCATCACGTGACCGGCCAGGACGACTGTAACCTAAGTCATCTGGAAGAAAGAGGCATCGCCGCTGGACCCCTTCAGAAAGCTCCGGAAGCTATCAAGAAGCCCGCTGCCCCGATCATTGCTCCGTGACGCTAGGAAGGGACCCCCATTTATTTCTTCCCCTGGAATCTGAAATAATTCATCTGCAGCAGCAGCAAAACTGGCGAATTAATTAATCAATTAAATAAAACTACAGAAACAATCTATTACAACAAAAAAAAAAAGAAAGAGAAAAATTCTGTACAAAATAAGTGCTTAATTGTTAGAAAATTATTATATATCATAAGTAAATCTCCAAATATATTAAAATAATAAGAACAAATTGAATAACATAATGCCATTAAAAGAATAAAAAAATCAAATGCAAGAAAAAAAAATTAAAATACTAAAAGTCCAGGGAAATTAAAACAAACATCATAAAAACATCGATTCAGAAAAATTTTAAAATATATAAAATAGAAAAATTAGAATTTTTCTTAATGTCTTAAATAAGCTCAGAACTTCCAAATCAAATCGATAAAAGTGACCGGCTGTGTATTTTTGTAAAAGACATGGTTTGGTCAAACTAATTTGAAAACAACTGATATTGAATGATCAGCTGTTAATTTGTCAATTTGAATCTCTACTTTACATAACTCTGTTAAATCTTATTCACTTATGTAAACACTACATTGTAATTTTGAGTGAAATATCGATAATTTTCACTCTCGAAGAGTCTACGATTTGGAGATTCAAACAAGCCAGACGCGCGCTTTTGTTGGGCCATAAATAATACATGTGAGATTAAATAGTTAAAACACAGCACCAGATCTAAGTTATGTTCGGAATCTTGCGTATCAGCCTAGAATTGACTCCTGCAGCTGGATCAACCGAACTTTCATCAGTAGCATGCGGTCCAAATGGATGAATTTCGTCATCATCATCCTCTAAATCGTAAAGCTTGGAAGATTGTATTTTGTTTTGATTGGTGACAATACCACATAACTTTCCCTGGACAGGTTCGCATTACCAAGAAGATGACCGGGTCATAAACAGCACAACTCGTTTGTCGACCAGTACGTTTTGGAGTTCAGTTGCATTCGAGTCGATAGCCTTACGCCTCAAAAAGTGAACTGACAATCGCGGGATTTTTTCCCCGGGGCTTCACTTGCCCTTGTAATGACCCTTGTCTAGTGCAACTACAACGGAACCAAGAACTTGCGAGGTTAATGGAGAACGTTGAGTTCCTTGCCCGTCCACGCTTCCATTGCGTTCAGTAGCTGCAATTGTGCTGCTCTTAATTTAATAATTTTTGTCAATTATTTTTGACAATTCGCCGT
This sequence comes from Drosophila sproati, assembly GCA_018904355.1. NCBI lineage: Eukaryota > Metazoa > Arthropoda > Insecta > Diptera > Drosophilidae > Drosophila > Drosophila sproati. The sequence continues at coordinate 42,582 of JAEIFY010000100.1, forward strand.
CATATATTGCTATGGTTGTTGTAACAGGCAAACACTATTCAAAGTAATTCTTCGTTGGTAACGGTGCAAAGGCATGCCCCCTCCAAATTGAAAAGACTTGCGCGACATGCTGTGTTTGTTCCCGCTGTTTTTCACCTCTATAACAATTTTAAAAAGATTCCGAATTTCAAAAATTGGAAGACGTTTCGCCCTTCTCGATGGCGGCAAAGAAATTATTAGAAATTAAAATCTGGAAGACTGGAAAGCAAAATTATATGACCTTGATGGTCGTCCACTATTTTCAATAACAATTCCGGCAAGCTGAAGTGTCGTTTCTAGAATGTTATCAAATAGTCGCCTTGGTCCCCTCCGCCATGCGTGATTGAGCAACTTGTTGTATAGCGAGTTGACTTCTTCACTAGCTTAGGAAAAATTCTTGATGTATCCCAACTGCGATCCCTGAAAACTTAGACACAGCGTAATGCCAAAGCTAGATCGAGCGCTTCCAGTTAATATTTCCGTTCCAATCCGACTTCAGAAAATCCCGACACAAATCGCTATATCCCCCATGTACCAAACGTCATATTAGGGATAGATTTTTGAAAATTTTTTCACTAGCTCCTCAATGTGGTACTATGGAATTGCTCTATAAGCAGCCAAGATTTCCTTTACAGACACGAAGATGCCAATTCATCTCCTTTTAACACATGGTACAGTTACAACACTAGATTACCGTTCAATATACTTTAACCAAATTATCAGGACAAGGTTTGGGCCCATAACCTGATACCAACGAGTTGCCCCGACGTGGGGGACACGACTGAGTAAAACACTCTTTTACCAAGTTAGCACCAGCGTTGTGTACTTAACCTGAAAGTAGATCGGATGTTAGAACTGTTAGTCATAGAGTGCTATTCATTAACAAGGTAGCTAACCTAGTTTAGTGATGAAACCTAATAAAATCCTTTGCTAAAATGCATGGAAGCTCAATGAGGCACACAAAGAAAATGCATATACGTTACAAAAAAAAGAACCAGATATTCCCCGCCTTATTTTTTTAAGGCCAATATAATTTCAAAATTAGATTTGAAGGTCGAATGCAGAAACCAGGTTTTAAAGCTACGCTCCCGAAACGTACTCATCTCATGTTGGAATGCAAAGGACCATAGAAAAGTTAGAAGAAATCTTACTGCCTTGGTTAATCAACGAATCTATTTATATTCAAGCAACTATAACATAGAAAGAAACAAAAGCTCCTAACTACGCCTAGCCAAAAAAAATAAAAAAATCCCACAAAAAAAGACAAAAACAAAAACCCAAATCTGCTTGATTAATTAAACTGTGATACAAAACAGTAACAGTGGTCAACTTGAATTGTTAATACCGTTTTAGGCTGCAGATTATGCCGCTAAAGACTTGATATCTTTCGCCTCGGGACTTTCTTTAAAACATATTGTTTGTAGAGCTTTTAGGAGCTTACAAGTTCGAAGGCTATGATGTAATGCGTTGGCCAAACGGAAAGCTTTTTGTCGTCATTAAATTGTGCTCTGTTACAGGTGCCCGAACAACGAATTATACATACACTAAAAACTATAACTTAAGTCCTATAAGTAAAGAAATAAATCTATAAATTCCCTATTTGGCCATGGCATAATAAACCAGGGAATTTAGCCCTAAAACAAAAGAAGACTTATAATAAAAAAAAATTACGTATGCCGAAAGAACAGTTGAATATTCTCTTAGGATATCTTATTTTTATCTTCTAACTTCAACTATCGTACGCAATTAGGATCGAAATTTTAATATTAAATGAAGTAAAACTTGGAAATAGTATAAATATATTAAGAAAGCTATACCAGACATTGTTAAAGCAGGGCAAATAATAATAAAATTATTAAAAACAATGTAAAGGTTAATAAAGCTAAATAAGTGATAAAGCTTTCGCAAGAAGCCAACTTTGTTGTACTACCAAAATAAAAATCTCAACCGATTTACAGAGCTGGAATTTCCCAACTAGAGGTCTCCTCCTTTAAGAATGCTAATTTGTTACATACAGGTAAATAAATAGTAAACCTTTGCATCCATATTAATTTACATAACCCATTGGCGGCTAAAAAAATAAAATGAAGATTAGAAACCGCTCCCCAAATTGATAACACTAAAACAAAGAAAAAATTCAGCAGTTTAAAAAGACAACAAACAATGAATAAAGTTGACGAGTAAAGAAAAACGAACGTGCAGTATCATCACGTGACCGGCCAGGACGACTGTAACCTAAGTCGCCTTTGGAAGAAGAGGGTTGGGTGGCTGGACCCCTGTGAGGCTCCGGACGCCATGAGATCCCGCTACCCCGATCGTTGATCCGTCCAGCTAGATAGAACATACCCCCATTTATTTCGTCCGCAAATTTTTTTCATTTGAAATAATTCACCAGCAGCAGCAGCAAAACTGGCGAATTAATTAAACATTATGAAATAAAACTACAGAACATATAGGAACCCATCCCATTACTATAAGAGCTAAGTGTTAGAAAATCCTATCTCGCTGTGATCCTGAATCTCCAAATAGATTGTATAAGTAATAAGCAAATTAAATAACATAATGCCAGTTAAAAAATATCCAAAATGAATTGCAAGAAAAAATAAGATTGGGCCCAAAAAGTCCAGGGAAATGTAAAACAGGATCACAAAGATGTTTAGAAGATGTAAAATTAGAAAAGTTAGAATTTTTGAATGTCACAAAAAGCTCGAACTTACGAATCAATATATTAAAAAAAAGAACGAAATCTTAAAAACGATGGCAAGCTGAATACTGAGTTTGCATGCAAAAGTGCGTTAGTATTAATTAGTAACTAAAAGCCTTAATAGTGACAAGTGTTGAATTAGCAGCTTCCCATCCCCAAATTGTGAGCAGTGAAGTTTATTCTACTTTCAGTGACACCCAAGGGAAGTGGATGGTTTATGAGTGAGAAACCAATAATGTGGATCTTGGATCTATATTATTTGGCTAAGATCGAATACATTGCCGATACACATAGTTGGTGGGCCCACTTAAACTAATCCACATGTCGAGAGTAAAATTAATAGTTCATTAGCACCACTATTCCATACTGTGGTAACTGTTCTGGAATCTTGCGTATTTAGCTAAAATTGAATACCATGCATAATAAGGATGCAACCGAAATTTCGATTTACAGTTAGTAGCGGTCCAAATGGATTGAATTTGGTAATCACATCCGTTAAAGGGTAAAGATTGGAAGATTGTATTTTTGTTGTTGATTGGTTGACAATACCACATAACTTTCTCTGGAACAGGTATCGCATTACCAAGAAGATGGAAGCGGGTATAAACACGTCACAAGTTGTTATTTCAACCAGTACATTTTGTAGGTCAGTTGCGAAGATTAGTGTAGATGCATGAAAATCTAAAAAGTGAACTGAACAATCGCGGCGAAGGAGTTTCCAGGACGGAACCGCAATTGCAACGCCGACAAGCTTATGTGGTGGAAGAACTTGAGATGGAAGCTGAGTCGAATTGCGAGGTTAATGGAGAAGATGAGATCATTCATCATTCAAATATTAGTTGTTGGAATTGTGATGTAAAGGGACACGTATGGGAGAATTGTCTTGCCCAGCGCCGCATATATTGCTATGGTTGTGGTACTCTAAACGTGCATAAGCCACAATGCAAAGTATATATTCATCGTTGGTCGCAAAACCGACAGAAGGGTGCATCCACCAACAACAGGATGCCCCTATCCAAATAGAAACAGATTATACCAGCTCTGTCGTTTGTAGTCCCGCTGTTTTCTCACCTGCTATAACAATTTTAAAAAGATTCCCGGATGCGAAAAATATCCCGGAGGACGTTTTACGTTTTCGCCCTTATCATGAGCGGCTAAGAAATTATTTAGAAATTAGAAATAGAATTTTTAATGAAAAGAGAAAATTATATCAAATTATTGGTATCCACTATTTTCAATAACGAAGTGTCGTTTCTAGAATTTATAGAATTTGGTCTGCTAGACACCGGTGCGAATATAAGTTGCATTGGTTCTTCACTAGCTTAGGAAAAATACTGATCTACCCGAATTTAAGTCCCTGAAATCTTATATAAACACAGCTAATGCGAAAACTAACGAGGTTCTTGGGGTTATTGCCGTTCCAATGTCTTATAAGAAAATGACAAAACAAATGCAGCTGTATATAATTCCCTCCATCGAATAAAGAGTCATATTAGTGATAGATTTTTGGAAAATTTTTTCACTAGCACCTAATGTGATTAGCGTTATGGAATTGCCCTATAAGCCAGAGAAATCCCCTCAGATCAGAAGAAGAATCAAATTCATATCCTTTCACAAATGTACAGTTACAACAGCTAGAAGTAGTGAAAAACCTTTTCCCAAATTGTCAGGAAAAGGTTTGGGCCGCACGAGTCTGATCCAACATCGCATCGACGTTGGAGAAGCACGACTGGTAAAACAGCTCTTTTACCCAGTTAGCCCAGCAGTTGATAAATTGGTTTACTCTGAAATAGATCGGATGTTAGAACTGGACGTCATAGAGTCCTGTTCTAGTGCTTGTAGCTCACCTATGCGTTTAGTGATGAAACCTAATAAAATCCTTTGCTAAAATGCATGGAAGCTCAATGAGGCCACAAAGAAAGATGCATATCCGTTACCGAGTATAGAAGGTATTTTTTCACGAATGCCTAAGGCCAATATAATTTCAAAATTAGATTTGAAGGTCGAATGCGAAACCAGGTTTTGATGCAAGCTCCCGACACCGTCACCTCATCTCACTGTGGAATGCAAAAGACCATAGAAAAGTTAAGAAGAAATCTTTACTGGCCTTGGTTAACAAACGACGTACGTAATTATATTCGCAACTGTGACATTTGCAAAGAAACAAAAGCTCCTAACTACGTCCTTCAGCCTCCAATGGGCTTACAATCCCCCACATGTCGACCGTTCCAAAGACTATATGTTGATTTATTAGGTCCGTGTCCACAAAATAAGTAAGAGTGGTCATGTCGGATTGTTAATTGTATTACACCATTTTAGTAAATTTCATTGGATTCATCCCCTAAAGAATTTCATATCCTTGGCTATTTAGGACTTTCTATTAAAACACGTGTTCCATTGCTTTGGAGTACCTGAGACTCTGGTTAGCGATCATGGTACGCAGTTCAAAGACTATGATTTTAATGCGTTTCTAACAAAACTTGGAATACGGCATGTATATACGGTACTATATTCGCCCCAGAGCAATACTGCAGAACGTGTGAATCGCTCTCTGTTAGCCGCAATTCGTGCCTATCTCAAAACGGAACAAACAGAATGGTATGTAAATCTTTCTTAATCCTTAGGTTGCTCTCCAAATAAAACCCTATTTGGATTAGACATGATAACCCATGGCGGTGATTATCGACTCCTAAAACAATTATCCCTGTTAGAAGAGCCTATAATACCACAACAACATACCGACAACTTAGCGTATGACCGTAATGTAGTGCAGTATAATTTGCGGTGTAAGCCTGTATCCTTTAAGGATGGCCAAGAAGTCTTTCGAAGGAATTTTGCCCTTAGCAAATTCTCACATGACTTCTACGCCAAATTAGGATCGAAATTTGTAAAATGTCAAATCAAGTAAAAACTTGGCAATAGTTTTAATCTCTTAGAAGATTTATGTCATATTATAGTGTGTGTAATGGTCAGCACGAGCTGAGCTTCGGAGCATTCTCAAGGTTAGCGATAGATCGCTTAAGGGAGCTTTCGCAACGCAGCCAACTTTGTTGTCTCCGCTTGCACCCGGCGGCTTGAGCGAGCTCAACCGGATATAAAAGGGAGCTAATCCCAGCTAAAGCCCTCCTCCTTTTTAAAATTATTGCTACATGCGGGTGCAAATAGAAAGTAAAACGTCGGTCGGCGAAAATTTACATAACACGTGGCGGCTGAAAAAATAAAATGAATTAAAATAGTGCCGAATTCTTGTAACACTAAAACAAGAGAGAAAAAAAATCTCACCAATTTAAAAAGACAACAAAACAATAAATAAAGTTAAAACAATTGTGAAAAAAACGAACGTGCCACGTATCATCACGTGACCGGCCAGGACGACTGTAACCTAAGTCATCTGGAAGAAGAGAGGCATCGCCGCTGGACCCCTTCAGAAAGCTCCGGAAGCCATCAAGAAGCCCGCTGCCCCGATCGTTGGAATCTGAAATAATTCATCAGCAGCAGCAGCAAAACTGGCGAATTAATTAATAAATTAAATAAAACTACAGAAACAATATATTACAACAAAAAAATGAAAGAGAAAAATTGTGTATAAAATAAGTGCTTAATTGTTAGAAAATTATTATATATCATAAGTAAATCTCCAAATATATTAAAATAATAAGAACAAATTAAATGACATAATGCCATTAAAAGAATACAAAAATGAAATGCAAGAAAAAAAATTAAAATACTAAAAGTCCAGGGAAATTAAAACAAACATCAGAAAAATTTTAAAATATATAAAATAGAAAAGTTAGAATTTTTTTAATGTCATAAATAAGCTCAGAACTTCCAAATCAATATATTAAAAAAAAGAACGAAATCTTAAAAACGATGGCAAGCTGAATACTGAGTTTGCATGCAAAAGTGCGTGAGTATTAATTAGTAACTAAAAGCCTTAATAGTGACAAGTGTTGAATTAGCAGCTTCCCATCCCCAAATTGTGAGCAGTGAAGTTTATTCTACTTTCAGTGACACTTTCCCAAGGGAAGTGGATGGTTTATGAGTGAGAAACCAATAATGTGGATCTTGGATCTATATTATTTGGCTAAGATCGAATACATTGCCGATACACATAGTTGGTGGGCCCACTTAAACTAATCCACATGTCGAGAGTAAAATTAATAGTTCATTAGCACCACTATTCCATACTGTGGTAACTGTTCTGGAATCTTGCGTATTTAGCTAAAATTGAATACCATGCATAATAAGGATGCAACCGAAATTTCGATTTACAGTTAGTAGCGGTCCAAATGGATTGAATTTGGTAATCACATCCGTTAAATGGTAAAGATTGGAAGATTGTATTTTTGTTGTTGATTGGTTGACAATACCACATAACTTTCTCTGGAACAGGTATCGCATTACCAAGAAGATGGAAGCGGGTATAAACACGTCACAAGTTGTTATTTCAACCAGTACATTTTGTAGGTCAGTTGCGAAGATTAGTGTAGATGCATGAAAATCTAAAAAGTGAACTGAACAATCGCGGCGAAGGAGTTTCCAGGACGGAACCGCAATTGCAACGCCGACAAGCTTATGTGGTGGAAGAACTTGAGATGGAAGCTGAGTCGAATTGCGAGGTTAATGGAGAAGATGAGATCATTCATCATTCAAATATTAGTTGTTGGAATTGTGATGTAAAGGGACACGTATGGGAGAATTGTCTTGCCCAGCGCCGCATATATTGCTATGGTTGTGGTACTCTAAACGTGTATAAGCCACAATGCAAAGTATATATTCATCGTCGGTCGTAAAACCGACAGAAGGGTGCATCCACCAACAACAGGATGCCCCTATCCAAATAAATTATTTAGAAATTAGAAATAGAATTTTCAATGAAAAGAGAAAATTATATAAAATTATTGGTATCCACTATTTTCAATAACGATTCCCGTTGCTGTGCGGAAGTGTCGTTTCTAGAATTTATAGAATTTGGTCTGCTAGACACCGGTGCGAATATAAGTTGCATTGGTTCTTCACTAGCTTAGGAAAAATACTGATCTACCCGAATTTAAGTCCCTGAAATCTTATATAAACACAGCTAATGCGAAAGCTAACGAGGTTCTTGGGGTTATTACCGTTCCAATGTCTTATAAGAAAATGACAAAACAAATGCAGCTGTATATAATTCCCTCCATCGAATAAAGAGTCATATTAGGGATAGATTTTTGGAAAATTTTTTCACTAGCACCTAATGTGATTAGCGTTATGGAATTGCCCTATAAGCAGCCAGAGAAATCCCTCAGATCAGAAGAAGAATCAAATTCATATCCTTTCACAAATGTACAGTTACAACAGCTAGAAGTAGTGAAAAACCTTTTCCCAAATTGTCAGGAAAAGGTTTGGGCCGCACGAGTCTGATCCAACATCGCATCGACGTTGGAGAAGCACGACTGGTAAAACAGCTCTTTTACCCAGTTAGCCCTGCAGTTGATAAATTGCTTTACTCTGAAATAGATCGGATGTTAGAACTGGACGTCATAGAGTCCTGTTCTAGTGCTTGTAGCTCACCTATGCGTTTAGTGATGAAACCTAATAAAATCCTTTGCTAAAATGCATGGAAGCTCAATGAGGCCACAAAGAAAGATGCATATCCGTTACCGAGTATAGAAGGTATTTTTTCACGAATGCCTAAGGCCAATATAATTTCAAAATTAGATTTGAAGGTCGAATGCGAAACCAGGTTTTGATGCAAGCTCCCGACACCGTCACCTCATCTCACTGTGGAATGCAAAAGACCATAGAAAAGTTAAGAAGAAATCTTTACTGGCCTTGGTTAACAAACGACGTACGTAATTATATTCGCAACTGTGACATTTGCAAAGAAACAAAAGCTCCTAACTACGTCCTTCAGCCTCCAATGGGCTTACAATCCCCCACATGTCGACCGTTCCAAAGACTATATGTTGATTTATTAGGTCCGTATCCACAAAATAAGTAAGAGTGGTCATGTCGGATTGTTAATTGTATTACACCATTTTAGTAAATTTCATTGGATTCATCCCCTAAAGAATTTCATATCCTTGGCTATTTAGGACTTTCTATTAAAACACGTGTTCCATTGCTTTGGAGTAGCTGAGACTCTGGTTAGCGATCATGGTACGCAGTTCAAAGACTATGATTTTAATGCGTTTCTAACAAAACTTGGAATACGGCATGTATATACGGTACTATATTCGCCCCAGAGCAATACTGCAGAACGTGTGAATCGCTCTCTGTTAGCCGCAATTCGTGCCTATCTCAAAACGGAACAAACAGAATGGTATGTAAATCTTTCTTAATCCTTAGGTTGCTCTCCAAATAAAACCCTATTTGGATTAGACATGATAACCCATGGCGGTGATTATCGACTCCTAAAACAATTATCCCTGTTAGAAGAGCCTATAATACCACAACAACATACCGACAACTTAGCGTATGACCGTAATGTAGTGCAGTATAATTTGCGGTGTAAGCCTGTATCCTTTAAGGATGGCCAAGAAGTCTTTCGAAGGAATTTTGCCCTTAGCAAATTCTCACATGACTTCTACGCCAAATTAGGATCGAAATTTGTAAAATGTCAAATCAAGTAAAAACTTGGCAATAGTTTAATCTCTTAGAAGATTTATGTCATATTATAGTGTGTGTAATGGTCAGCACGAGCTGAGCTTCGGAGCATTCTCAAGGTTAGCGATAGATCGCTTAAGGGAGCTTTCGCAACGCAGCCAACTTTGTTGTCTCCGCTTGCACCCGGCGGCTTGAGCGAGCTCAACCGGATATAAAAGGGAGCTAATCCCAGCTAAAGCCCTCCTCCTTTTAAAATTATTGCTACATGCGGGTGCAAATAGAAAGTAAAACGTCGGTCGGCGAAAATTTACATAACACGTGGCGGCTGAAAAAATAAAATGAATTAAAATAGTGCCGAATTCTTGTAACACTAAAACAAAGAGAGAAAAAAATCTCACCAATTTAAAAAGACAACAAAACAATAAATAAAGTTAAAACAATTGTGAAAAAAACGAACGTGCCACGTATCATCACGTGACCGGCCAGGACGACTGTAACCTAAGTCATCTGGAAGAAGAGAGGCATCGCCGCTGGACCCCTTCAGAAAGCTCCGGAAGCCATCAAGAAGCCCGCTGCCCCGATCGTTGATCCGTGACGCTAGGAAGAGAGCCCCATTTATTTCTTCCCCTGGAATCTGAAATAATTCATCAGCAGCAGCAGCAAAACTGGCGAATTAATTAATCAATTAAATAAAACTACAGAAACAATATATTACAACAAAAAAATGAAAGAGAAAAATTGTGTATAAAATAAGTGCTTAATTGTTAGAAAATTATTATATATCATAAGTAAATCTCCAAATATATTAAAATAATAAGAACAAATTAAATGACATAATGCCATTAAAAGAATACAAAAATGAAATGCAAGAAAAAAAATTAAAATACTAAAAGTCCAGGGAAATTAAAACAAACATCAGAAAAACATCGATTCAGAAAAATTTTAAAATATATAAAATAGAAAAGTTAGAATTTTTTTAATGTCATAAATAAGCTCAGAACTTCCAAATCAAATCGATGAAAGTGACCGGCTGTGTATTTTTGTATAAGTACGTTGTTTGGTCAAACTAATTTGAATACAACTGATATTGAATGATCAGCCGTTAATTTGTCAATTTATCGCTACTTTACATAACTGTGTTAAATCTTATTCACTTATGTAAACACTTTATTGTAATTTTAGTAAATATCGATAATTTTCACTATCGAAGAGTCCGAGTTGGAGATTCAAGCAAGCCAGACGCGCGCTTTTGTTTCGGTCATAATGAATTTGCTAAATTAAATAGTTTAAACACCGCCCCGAACTGAAGTTTCATGTCGCTGCTCTTATTGGACATTTCGCTACTGCTAAAATGGCCAGTGCGCTGCTCGCAATCGTCGCTTCAGTCGCTGCCTTTAGTGGTTTATCCCAAATTCGTTCTTCGTTCGTTTGTGTAAGAGCTGCAACTGCGATCGATACTGTTGTAGTTCTTATACACACATACACAAAAAACAATAATTTTCATCGTTTTTGGCGCGTCAAGCAGAACTTAAGCTCCGCGCCAAATTTTCCTCGATTTCATTACACATCTGTAAATATGTTGCATTCCTTGGAAGACTACCGACGCCAGCGCGCAAATATCAAAAGGAACATTTCCCGCATTAAAACCTTGGTCGATGGACAATCTGGAGATTCTTCTGAAAGATCACCTGCGGATTTTCAATGTCGATTAGGCATTTTGGAATCGTACTTTAAGCAATCGTTGGCTATTCAATCGGAAATAGAATCTCTGGATCCAAATGATAATGGGCGCGCTGAACTGGAAGACAGCTATGTACATATCAAGTTGGAAATTAAGAAATTGCTTGGTGAAGACGCTACATCACACGTTGCTTGCCATCCTCAACTATCACTATCATTTCTGCCTTGTGTGGCCTTGCCCAAATTCGATGGCAATCATCTGGAATATAACACCTTCATTTGCTCGTTTAATCAAATCGTGAAAGGAGCGCAAATAACAAACATTGAGAAGTTTAAATATGTACTCAACTGCTTAAAGGGTGCTGCACTGGGTGTGTGAAGGCTTTCCAGTCACCAATGAAAACTACGCGAAGGCATTAGAAAAATTAAAGTCTCGGTATGACAAGCCAGCATTGATATTCACAGAGACAATATCGTCTATTTTTCAGTTGCCTTCAGCTAGTTCATCAAACGCTACTCGGCTACGTTCGTTAATTGATAATGCATCGGCATTATTAGTTCCTCGGGCTCGACCGCATAGCCAAGCCAATCTATGTGGAAGGAACTAGCGGATTACACAAACCCGTTCGGCGAGCGCGTATCATCCTGCCAATACACTAACCAAACTATAAACGACTGGAAGAGGGCTAACTGTCTTCCACTGCTATCGCTGGGACATGGAAGCACCAATTGATGGCTTGCGAAAAATTAAAGCATTGGATGAGCCGCAGTTGGCGGTCACCGCTGTCTTAAAGCTTAGGAATTGACACACATCGCCGTTGTCAGATCGCACCCCTTTGTTACACAACACTGTAAAACCACTCTCCCCAGCCACCGAGCAGTAGCACACACCTTCGGAAACAAACGTTGTCATTCCCACCGGCCATGGTCCTGGCGGTCGCTGGCCCCGCTGGGCCCTCGGCTCGGTTACAGGTGAATTCGCACCGATTCGTTGTCAGAAGCTTCGTCTAAAAAGAAAAATACAATGTGCAAATCAGCAGTATTGACCATGCACGTACAGACGCCTCGTGTAGAATATCCAATCAAACTTCGCTCAATGATCATTTACTTGTCGGCCCGACTCTCCAAGAAGATTTATATTTGCTGTTATTGCGTTTCAGATTATATCGTTATGCCATAACAGCTGATGTAACCAAGATGTACAGGCAAGTAAATGTTGATTTAAATGACCGCAAATACCAGTACATAATCTGGCGAGCTCTTCCAGATGAACCACTTCGCGCTTATCAACTCAACACGGTTACATATGGAACAGCCTCGGCGCCATACTTAGCGCCTGCATTAGCGCCTGCAGCCTGCATTATTTGGCAGATCTGTGTCGAACTGAGTATTCAATCGGAGCTGCAGTCATTGAATCGTCGTTCTATGTAGATGATCTGTTATCTGGAGGTGAGGGCATAGAAACTCTTCGCACAATCAAGGATCAAGTCACGGAAATTTTGCATTGTGGTCACTTTCCGTTATCTAAGTGGCATTCAAATCATGCCCAATTTATCGAAAACTTCGATAACAAGGATTTAAATACGTGTGACAACGGATTGACCAGCGCACTTGGCGTCAGCTGGAATCAACACACCGACATGCTGCTATTTGCCCCCCCTGGGGCGCGCCCGTCCAGAGTGGCCCCAGTAAAGAAAAAATCGCTTCCCAAACTGGAATTATGCGGAGCACATTTGTTGGCGCAAGTTTACAACAAATCGTGGTATTGTATCAAATTGTTTTAAATTGGTGTAAACAACATTCAGTCACGTTATCAGCATTTGTCGGAAATCGAGTTGCTGAGATACAGGATTTGGAGTTCCAGACGTTGGAGATTTGTACCAACGGTATCAAATCGTGCTGACATTGTTTCTGGGAGAGTTCCTCCCAACTTCAGGCATTGAGCCAAGTCATATCAGCAACATTGATATGCAAGTAATCAAGGCCTGGTCTAAAGAACTTGTGGGATGGTTCGGATGGGGCTGAGCTGAGGCCACCAGGCGGGTCGCGGGTTGCGGATAGCGAATGGCCTCCCCCCAGGGAGGTTAGCTGCGAATAATACGAGATTCCTCGTAAATAAGCAGTCCCGGACAAACAGCGGGTGCGATATTGTCAATCGCACTGACAAGGCGCTTGTGTTGCCGCCTTCAAAGTATAGCCTCACACAATCCCCTATCTCCCCCCACAATTACCTACCCCATCCTATCCCCCACATCTCACTCCGGGCCAGACTAAGGCGTTATTCGAACCGTACCGAGAGTCAGCTTGGCTGGGGGCCCGGGGAAAAAACTAGCCCAGTCTCTAACGGTGGGCTCAGGCAAATGGCGACCGCCTGTTCTAATCTAGCCTTACCCGGGTAATGCGGATCTCTGCCCGGGCGGACACTCATTTCTCCGCAGAACGTGGGAACTCATGAAGAACTCAAATAAAAACATAATACCGCAGGATCTCCCTGCGGAGTATGTCGCAAGACATCTGGAGGGTCGTGCCCTAGACGGGGAAGGACCCTCCCATGTGGCAGACCAACCTCCACACCGTGCTGCTCCAGCACCAAACAGGAGAGTGCCGCGTGCACAGCAAACTCCGGCTTTGGGGCATGGGAGAGTGATGGTCGGACCACCCCGACCACCACGCCCAGCAACGAACGCTGCGAGGCAGGGCGCACAGCGCCCTAAAAGGAAGGAAGAGTTCCTGCCACCGAGGGGTCAACCCGGTGGGCTGGATGACCCGAACCGGAGAAATCTCTGCGGTTCAAGAGTCAAGTGGTACCTTCGGTACCTCCAGCAAGGACTCACTCCTGATGCTGCCCTGAAGAAGGCCAAAGAGCCCAGGGAAGCGGCGACGACACCAGCGCCAGCCCCTAAGAGGCGTAGCAGCGCAATCACTCCTCCGGTGACCACCCCCAAGAGGGCGTGCCCGGAGGCCAGAGTGACGGCCGAAAAGGAAGCAGGCCTGGACCTCCGTCCAAGCACATCGCGTGCAGCGGCCACGAAGCCCAGCTCGCCAGCACCCACCGAGCCCCGATTGTCATATGCGGATATGACAAGAAAGGTGAAGGTGGCCGTGTTGCCCGTGGATTTCCCACGAGCAATGCTCAGTCGCGGAGACTTGTCTGTGCTGGAAGAGGCCATCATAGACGAAGTCATTGCGTCTGGTGGGGATGTGGCGGTCTCATTCGCGGGCATTCATTTCCGGGTGGGGTTCCTGGTCATCGAATGCTTGGATGAGGCCTCAGCCGACTGGCTGAGAACCGCAACGCCGAGGCTAAAATCGTGGAAGGGCGTGCCCCTTGAATGCAAAGTGGGGGACAACATTCCGTTGCCCCACTGCATCACGTTGTTCTGCCCTAGAAGTGTGGATCGGTCGACCGAATCCCTGTTGGCTCTGCTGAGGAACCAGAACAGGATCGAGACCGACACATGGAAGGTGATTTCCAGGAGGAACGAGGGCGGAGGAGCCCTCCTGGTCATTGGGATAGACGAGCTATCCAGGGGTATCATAGTGGAGAAGGGGCACCAGATCTACTTCCGCTACGGGACCATCCCCGTAAGCGGTTTAAAGAGGAGATCTGGTGCTAAGCCCCAGTCTGAGCAAAGCGGCAGGGAGGTTGTCAATGTGGACATCACAGCCACAGAAACCACTCCTGCCGCAGTTCAGAGCAGTTGCTCTGCGCAGTCCACCGACTCGGTGGAGGACCTCGCAGAAGATGAGGAGTTGGCGGACAAGACGCTCTGCCAAACGGACATACTGGGAGACGAGGACATCCCCATGTCCTCACAGGAGCTGGCGGAGGAGCTGGACGCAGCGGCAGCTGACGTCGAAATGACGTGCAGCGGTGACAGGGGCAACTCGAGGCCCCAATCACCGTGTCAGCTGGAGCCTCCCCAGCAATAGCAATACCCCAGCCAAGTCACGGGCACAGGGCTGGCTCAGGTAAACATTCACCGTGCTAAGGCCGCCTCGGCGGTCTTAGCAAGGATGTTTACCAAACAACACCTTGGGCTAGCCCTAATACAGGAGCCGTGGGTGCACAATGGCATTAAAGGCCTGTACACGGCTGACTCGAAGGTAATCTGGGATCGGAGAGATCCAGCACCCCGAGCATGCATAATGGTAAGGAAAAGTATTAACTTTACTATCCTTTCAGAATTCCTGACTAGGGACTGCGTTCCCATATTGGTACACACCAAGAATGGCGCGATCCCTACGGCCATGGTATCTGCGTATTTCGCAGGAGATGGAGCCTGCCCACCACCAGAAATAGAAAAACTGGTGGATTACTGCAGGAGGGGAAAATCCCAGTGCTCGTCGGATGCGATGCCAATGCGCACCACACGATATGGGGCAGCAGCGACATCAATTTGGGGGTGAGTGCCTAATGGACTTTATTTTTAAATATAATCTAGAATTAGGCAATGTCGGACATTCGTAACTAGATCAGGGAGGAGGTGCTAGACATCACCCTATTATCGGTCCCTAAAACCTCACCTTAGGGACTGGCATGTTTCCAAGAGGAATCAATGTCTGATCACAGAACTATCCTATTTAAGTTGCAATTAAATACGGACAGTAGTACACCAGGTCGCAACCCCAGGAAAACCAACTGGGAAGGTTATAAGTCGGCCCTAGGGCTCTCCCTAGCCAACGGGTTATCTGGTATACCCAGAGAACCACTAGAGCTGGACAGGGCCATCGGTGACCTCAACAAGTGCATAACTAATGCATTTGAGGATAACTGCCCAGTAGGGAAAAAGTACTTGGAGAAAGATGCCCCATGGTGGAACGACAGCCTAGAAAGGCTGCGCGTGACCACACGTCGCCTCTTTAATAAAGCAAAGAGAGACGGAATGTGGGAGCAGTACCGTGAAAGCCTGACCTCCTATAGTAAGGAGATAAGGAAGGCCAAAGCGGAAGAATTACAGAAACTTCTGCGAAAGCATAGTTAGCACAAGCGAAGGCGCCAGGCTCCATAGAGCACTGGCGAAACGAACGCCTGATGCGAACTTAGCACTGAAGCGTGGGGATAACTCCTTTACGAGCAGTGATATGCAGAAATTAGTGTTACTCTTTGAGACGCACTTCCCAGGAAGCACACCCCTGCAGGAAGAGGCTATCGAAAGAGAAAGTAGATACAGGCCGTCAACTGACGACTGGGCATGCGCTAAGTCGACAGTCTCAAGGGAGAGACTTAACTGGGCAATCGGAACATTCCAGCCCTATAAGTCCCCTGGAATGGACGGCATATCGCCAGCCTTCCTTCAAACGGGACAGGAAATACTCCTCTCCCGCATTAGGAAGGCATTAGTGAGTAGCCTAGCCCTCGGATACATACCGGGCGCATGGAGAAGAGCTAGGGTAGTCTTCATCCCCAAGGCAGGGAAGAAAGACATTACCAGCCCAAAGTCCTTCAGACCCATCAGCTTAACATCGTTTTTACTGAAAACGTTGGAAAAGCTGGTGGACTACAGAATCAGAAGCACTTTGCTTAAGCAAAGGCCGCTGCACCCAACGCAGCATGCATACAGAGTAGGCAGGTCCACGGACACAGCACTTTATCAGCTGCGACGTACTTTGAGCGCGGCAATTGATAATAAGGAAGTAGCACTATGCGCCTTCTTAGACATAGAAGGCGCCTTTGATAACACATCTCATGATGCAATCAATGCTACCCTTGAGAGAAGAGGCCTGGACCATACTATCAGCAGATGGATATCTGCACTGCTACGGTCCAGACAAGCCACGGCATCATTGCATGATAGCACTGTAACAGTCCTAACCACCAAAGGCTGTCCCCAAGGAGGGGTGTTGTCTCCGCTACTCTGGAGTCTGTTAGTAGACGAACTACTAAACAGACTTGCTAACAGTGGTATTCAATGTCAAGGTTATGCCGATGACATTGTTATCATAGCGCGAGGCAAATTCGAAGAATCACTCTGTGACATAGTCCAGTCAGGGCTAAGGATAACGTATGACTGGTGTATGGAGGTTGGACTCAACCTAAACCCTACGAAAACAGTCATCGTCCCCTTTACCAGACGACATAAGTTACAGAGGATGAGACAGATATGGCTCTCAGGGACCCTACTAGAAACAAGTAGGGAGGTCAAATACCTGGGAATCACATTTGATAGCGGGCTTAACTTTGGCACCCATGTGCAAAACACGATATTAAAGTGCTCTAGGGCGCTTTACACATGTCGTAGTATTGCAGGTAAATCATGGGGTACATCACCAAAGATACTAAGATGGCTATACCTGATGGTAGTAAGACCCATGTTAACCTATGGGGTGGTAGCATGGGGTGACAGGGCGCGGATGATCACCGTGAAGAAACAACTACAAAAGTTGCAAAGAATGGCCTGCGTATGTATGACAGGAGCTATGCGCACCTGCCCAACAATGGCCCTTGAAGCCTTAATGGAGCTGACACCACTCCACCATATTATAAGGCTTAAACAGAAAGCCACGCTTCTCAGGATATCCGCAGAAGGAGTTGGGGGCAACCATATCCTTAGCCATAAAGATGCCCAACTCCTTTCAAACGAACTACCCCTACTGACGCAACCTAGGGACGAAATGGTAGCCGAATACATATTCGAGCGAAATTTCACAGTTCGTATGAGTAGTAAAAGGGAATGGACAAGTCTGGACGAAGTCCATCCCATGAAACCGCACACCATAAAATGGTACACCGATGGATCACTCACGAACCAGGGCACCGGCCTTGGAGTGGTGGGTCCCGGGTGTTCTACCATGAATCCCTGGGAACGCACACCAGCATATTTCAGGCTGAGGTGTGTGCGATAGGGAGATGTGCGGACTTCAACATAGAACGTGACTATCGGAATACGGATATATCCATCCTATCCGACAGTCAAGCAGCATTGAAAGCTATAATGGGGACTAAGATAACATCGAAGTTAGTCCATGAAGTTCGTTCGAAGCTAGACCTACTCGGGACACACAACAGGCTCACCCTGCGGTGGGTCCCGGGCCACAGGGACATAGCGGGAAACGAGGCGGCTGACGAGCAAGCAAGAATGGGGGCAGGAAGGCCCTAACAGGACCAGAACCGTATTGTGGCATAGGAAAACACACTATACGACTGGAACTCAGAAACGAGGAAAGGCAGAGACGGCAACAGAGTTGGTCGGAGACAGTAGGACTCCGACAAGCCAGATGTCTCCTAGGTGGTTATAATCTTGTTCGTTTTAAACAGATTATAACCATGGGAAAGAACAACCTTAGGATACTTACCGGTCTATTGACAGGACACTGTAGACTAAGGAGCCACCTGGCAAAACTGGGTATATTCAGTAGCGATCTCTGCAGGTTTTGTGAAGGGGAAAAGGAATCCTCGATGCACATCCTGGCAGACTGTGTCGCCTTAGTTAGAAGAAGAAGCAGCATCCTAGGGGCGCATGTCTTGGATTGCAAAGACATAGTAGACCTCAACCCAACAAAGATCCTCAGGTTTGTGCGGGAGTTGGGGCTGATGGAGGAGCTAGAAGCTCAGAAGGGGGCACAATAGATCGAATAGGTCGCGGTGCAGATTCCCCAATAATAATAATAATAATCAAGGCCGAACAACGTAAATCTACTTTCGTCGCCACAATGGATCGTAACCATATCCTGAAGAAACTAGCGAACATCAGCTCACACAATCGTTGTGTTCGCACTGCCGCTTACATGCTTCGCTTCGTTCAAATCACTTGTGCCTGGAAAGGATGGTCATGTTCGAGTTGTTCATCTTCGTACAGCCATTGGCATCTGCTGCCAACCAGTACACGAATTGGCCATTTTATCGATGGAGGCTTGATGTGTTGAAAACAGATACTTTCAAGGTGGCCGAGATGTTTGGTCAAACTAATTTGAATACAACTGATATTGAATGATCAGCTGTTAATTTGTCAATTTATCGCTACTTTACATAACTGTGTTAAATCTTATTCACTTATGTAAACACTACATTGTAATTTTAGTGAATATCGATAATTTTCACTATCGAAGAGTCCGAGTTGGAGTTTCAAGCAAGCCAGACGCGCGCTTTTGTTTCGGTTATAAATGAGCTTGCTAAATTAAATAGTTTAAACACCGCCCAGATCTGAAGTTTCATGTTTGCATAAAAAGCGCTTTATGCATCGAACATTTTGGCGCCCAACGTGGGGCAGTGTTTAAACAAATTATTAATTAACAAATTCTGCTTGCGCGGAAATTCGCCTTGGCTTCCAGTTGCTTGGTTGCAACAATTAAAACATCAAATTTGTCAAAAATGTGAAAATCGTTAACTAGAACCAACACAAAGTTCGTCGCAGCAGCAATCACACACATGCACATAACTCAAAGTAACGGTTATTGCATTGTGTCTCTATATTCGTTTCGCTGACTGTCGGCGCCGTTTTCGCTCGTCGTTTACTTTGTTCGCCGTTAGCTTTCGGTCAATTTTCGATCGTCTTCTTTCACAACGTCGCTGCTCTTATTGCATGTTTCACTACTGCTAAAACGGCCAGACAATATCGTCTATTTTTCAGTTGCCTTCAGCTAGTTCATCAAACGCTACTCGGCTACGTTCGTTAATTGATAATGCATCGGCATTATTTAGTTCACTTCCGTCCTTGGGCTCTGACATCGACATAGCGCAAGCCAATCTATGTGGTTCTGGATAAATGCGATCAGGAAACTAGAAACAAATGGAATTTATCGCTGGATTATACAACAATCCCGACTTGGGCTGTGCGTACAAGTACTGGAGCGTCATTGTCAATTCCTGTGGTCCAGAAGTACAACAATTAACCAAACGTATTCAAAACAGATTCGTAATCCTGGAAAAGGGCATAACTCGTCTTTCGCACTTGCTATCGCTGCTTGTGCATTGTGCTCAAGCTCAACTCACAAATTGATGGCTTGCCGACAATTTAAAGCATTGGATGAGCCGCAATGTTTTGATGTCGTCAAACGTCACCGACTGTGTCTTAATTGCTTGTCTAATAGTCATCAAATGGCCGATTGCCCTTCAACAAATCGCTGTCGCCATTGTCAGAGATCGCACCACACTTTGTTACACAACAAGCTACGTTCCAGAACCAAGCTCTTCCCAGCCACCGAAGCAGTAGCACACAACCATTCGCAAATCAAAAAACGTTATCAATCTCAGGTTCTTTTAGCAACGGCTATGGTCCTGGGCAGAAATTTAACTGGCACCTACAGACTGGGCCATGCTCTCTGGACTCGTGTTCACAGGTGAATTTCGTCACCGATTCTTTTGCTCAGAAGCTTCGTCTAAAAAGAAAGAAATACAATGTTCAAATCAGCAGTATTGACCATGCACGTACAGACATCACTTCTCTTACAACTACATCAATAAGGTCTCGTTTGAAGTTTCGTTAGATCTTTGCGTCACCTCGCATATAGCCTATCAGCCGGACATCATATCGACATTTCACCATGGAAAATGCCAGAAAATATTGTTCTGGCAGATGAGAAATTCTACCAGTCTCAACACATCAACATGCTTTTAGAAACAGAAGCATTCTTCGACATTCTGGCAGTGGGCCAAGTTAAACTTGGTACACTCGAGAGCTTGCTGCTAGTTTTAAGCTTGGTGCCACTTCAATTGACGATCACCTTAAACGCTTATGGGAAATTGAATCAACTGAAACTTCAAATGTGCTGTTGAAACCAGAACATCGAGCTTGTGAGGAACACTACGTAAAAACGACTATTATAAATGACAGTGGTCGCATTGTTGTAAGGCTGCCGTTTAAGAACAATCCCTGTCAACTTGGTCATTCATTCGATATAGCACGCCGCAGATTTCTCAGCATGGAATGCCGTTTGTCACAATCTTCGCAACTTCGCTTACAGTATTGTCTTGGAGGAGTATGAACGTTTGGAACACATGTCGCTGGTCACAGAACCAAACTTATCGGAACCTCACTACTACATACCTCACCATTGTGTTTTGAAGCCCAGCAGCGAATCCAAAAAGCTTCGAGTGGCCTTCGACGCCTCGTGTCGAACATCCAATCAAACTTCGCTCAATGATCATTTACTTGTCGGCCCGACTCTCCAAGATGATTTATATTTGCTGTTGTTGCGTTTCAGATTACATCGTTATGCCATAACAGCTGATGTAACCAAGATGTACAGGCAAGTAAATGTTGATTTAAATGATCGCAAACACCAGTACATACTCTGGCGTGCTCTTCCAGATGAACCACTTCGCACTTATCAACTCAACACGGTTACATATGGAACAGCCTCGGCGCCATACTTAGCGCCTGCATTAGCGCCTGCAGCCTGCATTATTTGGCAGATCTGTGTCGAACTGAGTATTCAATAGGAGCTGCAGTCATTGAATCGTCGTTCTATGTAGATGATCTGTTATCTGGAGGTGAGGACATAGAAACTCTTCGCACAATCAAGGATCAAGTCACGGAAATTTTGCATTGTGGTCACTTTCCGTTATCTAAGTGGCATTCAAATCATGCCCAATTTATCGAAAACTTCGTTAACAAGGATTTAAATACGTGTGACAACGGATTGACCTGCGCACTTGGCGTCAGCTGAAATCAACACACCGACATGCTGCTATTTCACTTCAAACCGAAAATCGTTTCGTCAACCGTCACCAAGAGGACCATTCTGTCAATTGCATCAGCGTTGTTCGACCCTCTCGGACTGGTGTCACCACTTATAATCGTCGCAAAGATAATCCTACAGGAGCTCTGGCTTGTAGGGCTTACTTGGGACTAGTCGGTACCACAGCATCTTGAACTGGCCTGAAAGAAGTGCCTGGAATCATTCCAAACCATTTCGTCACTTGCTGTACCCCAGTATTGCAAACAGGTCAACCAAAGCTCATTTCAATTGCATGGATTCTGCGACGCTTCGATTCGAGCGTACGGCTGTTGCATCTATGTGCGGTCGGAATCTGCTTGCGGAAACTTTGTTGTTCGTCTTCTCACTGCCAAGTCCAGAGTGGCCTCAGTAAAGAAAAAATCGCTTCCCAAACTGGAATTATGCGCAGCACATTTGTTGGCGCAAGTTTACAACAAAGTCAAGTGTATATTCGCCGAAGAGCCACATGCCGTATATTTCTGGTCGGATTCGCAAATTGTTTCACATTGGCTAAAACAACATTCAGTCACGTTATCAGCATTTGTCGGAAATCGAGTTGCTGAGATACAGGATTTGAGTTCAACCGGACGTTGCAGATTTGCACCAACGGCATAAAATCCTGCTGACATTGTTCCTCGAGATGCCACCACTTCTGATCTACAATCATCCATATGGTTCTCAGGACCAGATTTTCTAACCCAACATCATGAACAGTGGCCAACATCAAGCAACATCAGCAAAATTGATATGCAAGTAATCAATGCCGAACAACGTAAATTTACTTTCGTCGCCACAATGGATCGTAACCATGTCCTGGAGAAACTAGCGAACATCAGCTCACACAATCGTTGTGTTCGCACTGCCGCTTACATGCTTCGCTTCGTTCAAATCACTTGTGCCTGGAAAGGATGGTCATGTTCGAGTTGTTCATCTTCGTACAGCCATTGGCATCTGCTGCCAACCAGTACACGAATTGGCCATTTTATCGATGGAGGCTTGATGTGTTGAAAACAGATACTTTCAAGGTGGCCGGGATGTTTGGTCAAACTAATTTGAATACAACTGATATAACTGATGATGATCAGCTGTTAATTTGTCAATTTATCGCTACTTTACATAACTCTGTTAAATCTTATTCACTTATGTAAACACTACATTGTAATTTTAGTAAATATCGATAATTTTCACTATCGAAGAGTCCGATTTGGAGCGCGCGCTTTTGTTTCGGTCATAAATGAACTTGCTAAATTAAATAGTTTAAACACCGCCCAGATCAGAAGTTTCATGTTTGCATAAAAAGCGCTTAATCCATTGAATATTTTGGCGCCCAACGTGGGGCAGTGTTTAAGCAAATTATTAATTAACAAATTCCGCTTGCGCGCATATACAAACTAAACAAATTCGCCTTGGCTTCCAGTTGCATGGTTGCAACAATTGAAACTTCAAACTTGTCAAAAATGTAAAAATCGTTAACTAGAACCAACACAAAGTTCGTCGCAGCAGCAATCACACATATGCACATAACTCAAAGTAACGGTTATTGCATTGTGTCTCTGTATTCGTTTCGCTGACTGTCGGCGCAATTTTCGCTCGTCGTCTACTTTGTTCGCCGTTAGTTTTCGGTAAATTTTCGATCGCCTTCTTCACAACGTCGCTGCTTCTGGACATTTCGCTACTGCTAAAACGGCCAGTGCGCTGCTCGCAATCGTCGCTTCAGTCGCTGCCATTAGTGGTTTATCCCAAATTCGTTCTTCGTTCGTTTGTGTAAGAGCTGCAACTGCGATCGATACTGTTGTAGTTCTTATACACACATACACAAAAAACAATCATTTTCGTCGTTTTTGGCGCGTCAAGCAGAACTTAAGCTCCGCGCCAAATTTTCCTCGATTTCATTACACATCTGTAAATATGTCGCATTCCTTGGAAGACTACCGACGCCAGCGCGCAAATATCAAAAGGAACATTTCCCGCTTTAAAACCTTGGTCGATGGACAATCTGGAGATTCTTCTAAAAGATCACCTGCGGATCTTCAATGTCGATTAGGCATTTTGGAATCGTACTTTAAGCAATCGTTGGCTATTCAATCGGAAATAGAATCTCTGGATCCAAATGATAATGGGCGCGCTGAACTGGAAGACAACTATGTGCACATCAAGTTGGAAATTAAGAAATTGCTTGGTGAAGACGCTACATCACACGTTGCTTACCATCCTCAACTATCACGATCATTTCTGCCTTGTTTGGCCTTGCCCAAATTCGATGGCAATCATCTTATATATATAACACCCTCATTTGCTCGTTTAATCAAATCGTGAAAGGAGCGCAAATAACAAACATTGAGAAGTTTAAATCTACTCAACTGCTTAAAGGGTGCTGCACTGGAGTGCGTGAAGGCATTTCCGGTCACCAATGAAAACTACGCGAAGGCATTAGAAAAATTGAAGTCTCGGTATGACAAGCCAGCATTGATATTCACAGAGACCAATTCGTAAGTTGCCTTCAGCTAGTTCATCAAACGCTACTCGGCTACGTTCGTTAATTGATATGGATTCTGCGACGCTTCGATTCGAGCGTACGGCTGTTGCATCTATGTGGGGTCGGAATCTGCTTGCGGAAACTTTGTTGTTCGTCTTCTCACTGCCAAGTCCAGAGTGGCCTCAGTAAAGAAAAAATCGCTTCCCAAACTGGAATTATGCGGAGCTCATTTGTTGGCGCAAGTTTTCAACAAAGTCCAGTGTATATTCGCCGAAGAGCCACATGCCGTATATTTCTGGTCGGATTCGCAAATTGTTTCACATTGGCTAAAGCAACATTCAGTCACGTTATCAGCATTTGTCGGAAATCGAGTTGCTGAGGTACAGGATTTGAGTTCAACCGGACGTTGCAGATTTGTACCAACGGCATTAAATCCAGCTGACATTGTTTCTCGAGATGCCACCACTTCTGATCTACAATCATCCATATGGTTCTCAGGACCAGATTTTCTAACCCAAAATAATGAACAGTGGCCAACATCAAGCAACATCACCAACATTGATATGCAAGTAATCAATGCCGAACAACGTAAATCTACTTTCGTCGCCACAATGGATCGTAACCATGTCCTGGAGAAACTAGCGAACATCAGCTCACACAATCGTTGTGTTCGCACTGCCGCTTACATGCATCGCTTCGTTCAAATCACTTGTGCCTGGAAAGGATGGTCATGTTCGAGTTGTTCATCTTCGTACAGCCATTGGCATCTGCTGCCGACCAGTACACGAATTGGCAATTTTATCGATGGAGGCTTGATGTGTTGAAAACAGACTTTCAAGGTGGCCGAGATGTTTGGTCAAACTAATTTGAATACAACTGATATTGAATGATCAGCTGTTAATTTGTCAATTTATCGCTACTTTACATAACTCTGTTAAATCTTATTCACTTATGTAAACACTACATTGTAATTTTAGTAAATATCGATAATTTTCACTATCGAAGAGTCCGATTTGGAACGCGCGCTTTTGTTTTGGTCATAAATGACTTGCTAATTAAATAGTTTAAACACCGCCCAGATCTGAAGTTTCATGTTTGCATAAAAAGCGCTTGTTTAAACAAATTATTAATTAACAAATTCCGCTTGCGCGCATACACAAACTAAACAAATTCGCCTTGGCTTCCAGTTGCTTGGTTGCAACAATTAAAACATCAAATTTGTCAAAAATGTGAAAATCGTTAACTAGAACTAACACAAAGTTCGTCGCAGCAGCAATCACACACATGCACATAACTCAAAGTAACGGTTATTGCATTGTGTCTCTATATTCGTTTCGCTGACTGTCGGCGCCGTTTTCGCTCGTCGTCTACTTTGTTCGCCGTTAGTTTTCGGTCAATTTTCGATCGTCTTCTTTCACAACGTCGCTGCTCTTATTGCATGTTTCACTACTGCTAAAACGGCCAGTGCGCTGCTCGCAATCGTCGCTTCAGTCGCTGCTTTTAGTGGTTTATCCCAAATTCGTTCTTCGTTCGTTTGTGTAAGAGCTGAACTGCGATCGATACTGTTGTAGTTCTTATACACACATACACAAAAAACAATCATTTTCATCGTTTTTGGCGCGTCAAGCAGAATTAAGCTCCAGCGCAAATTTTCCTCGATTTCATTACACATCTGTAAATATGTCGCATTCCTTGGAAGACTTCCGACGCCAGCGCGCAAATATCAAAAAGAACATTTCCCGCATTAAAACCTTGGTCGATGGACAATCTGGAGATTCTTCTAAAAGATCACCTGCGGATCTTCAATGTCGATTAGGCATTTTGGAATCGTACTTTAAGCATCGTTGGCTATTCAATCGGAAATAGAATATCTGGATCCAAATGATAATGGGCGCGCTGAACTGGAAGACAACTATGTACACATCAAGTTGGAAATTAAGAAATTGCTTGGTGAAGACGCTACATCACACGTTGCTTACCATCCTCAACTATCACTATCATTTCTGCCTTGTGTGGCCTTGCCCAAATTCGATGGCAATCATCTGGAATATAACACCTTCATTTGCTCGTTTAATCAAATCGTGAAAGGAGCGCAAATAACAAACATTGAGAAGTTTAACTATCTACTCAACTGCTTAAAGGGTGCTGCACTGGAGTGCGTGAAGGCATTTCCAGTCACCAATGAAAACTACGCGAAGGCATTAAAAAAATTAAAGTCTCGGTATGACAAGCCAGCATTGATATTCACAGAGACAATATCGTCTATTTTTCAGTTGCCTTCAGCTAGTTCGTCAAACGCTACTCGGCTACGTTCGTTAATTGATAATGCATCGGCATTATTTAGTTCACTTCCGTCCTTGGGCTCTGACATCGACATAGCGCAAGCCAATCTATGTGGTTCTGGATAAATGCGATCAGGAAACTAGAAACAAATGGAATTTATCGCTGGATTATACAACAATCCCGACTTGGGCTAGTGCGTACAAGTTCTGGAGCGTCATTGTCAATTCCTGTTGTCCAAAAGTACAACAATTAACCAAACGTATTCAAAACAGATTCGTAATCCTGGAAGAGGGCATAACTTGTCTTTCGCACTTGCTATCGCTGCTTGTGCATTGTGGTCAAGCTCAACTCACAAATTGATGGCTTGCGAACAATTTAAAGCATTGGATGAGCCGCAATGTTTTGATGTCGCCAAACGTCACCGACTGTGTCTTAATTGCTTGTCTAAGGGTCATCAAATGGCCGATTGCCCTTCAACAAATCGCTGTCGCCATTGTCAGAGATCGCACCACACTTTGTTACACAACAAGCTACGTTCCAGAACCAAGCTCTTCCCCAGCCACCGAAGCAGTAGCACACAACCATTCGGAAATCAAAAAACGTTATCAATCTCAGGTTCTTTTAGCAACGGCCATGGTCCTGGGCAGAGATTTAACTTTAACCTACAGACTGGGCCGTGCTCTACTGGACTCGTGTTCACAGGTGAATTTCGTCACCGATTCGTTTGCTCAGAAGCTTCGTCTAAAAAGAAAGAAATACAATGTGCAAATCAGCGGTATTGACCATCAGGTACAGACATCACTTCTCTTACAACTACATCAATAAGGTCTCGTTTGAAGTTTCGTTAGATCTTTGCGTCACCTCGCATATAGCCTATCAGCCGGACATCATATCGACATTTCACCATGGAAAATGCCAGAAAATATTGTTTTGGCAGATGAGAAATTCTACCAGTCTCGACACATCAACATGCTTTTAGGAACAGAAGCATTCTTCGACATTCTGGCAGTGGGCCAAGTTAAACTTGGTACACTCGAGAGCTTGCTGCTAGTTTTAAGCTTGGTGCCACTTCGATTGACGATCGCCTTAAACGCTTATGGGAAATTGAATCAACTGAAACTTCAAATGTGCTGTTGAAACCAGAACATCGAGCTTGTGGGGAACACTGCGTAAAAACGACTATTATAAATGACAGTGGTCGCATTGTTGTAAGGCTGCCATTTAAGAACAATCCCAGTCAACTTGGTCATTCATTCGATATAGCACGCCGCAGATTTCTCAGCATGGAATGCCGTTTGGCACAATCTTCGCAACTTCGCTTACAGTATTGTCAATTCATGGAGGAGTATGAACGTTTGGAACACATGTCGCTGGTCAAAGAACCAAACTTATCGGAACCTCACTACTACATACCTCACCATTGCGTTTTGAAGCCCAGCAGCGAATCCACAAAGCTTCGAGTGGTCTTCGACGCCTCGTGTTGAACATCAAATCAAACTTCGCTCAATGATCATTTACTTGTCGGCCCGACTCTCCAAGATGATTTATATTTGCTGTTGTTGCGTTTCAGATTACATCGTTATGCCATAACAGCTGATGTAACCAAGATGTACAGGCAAGTAAATGTTTTTAAGTGCAAACACCAGTACATACCTGGCTCTTCCAATAACCACTTCGCGCTTATCAACTCAACACGGTTACATATGGAACAGCCTCGGCGCCATACTTAGCCATACGCAGCCTGCATTATTTGGCAGATCTGTGTTGAAATGAGTATTCAATCGGAGCTGCAGTCATTGAATCGTCGTTCTATGTAGATGATCTGTTATCTGGAGGTGAGGACATAGAAACTCTTCGCACAATCAAGGATCAAGTCACGGAAATTCTGCATTGTGGTCACTTTCCGTTATTTAAGTGGCATTCAAATCATGTCCAATTTATCGAAAACTTCGATAACAAGGATTTAAATACGTGTGACAACGGATTGACCAGCGCACTTGGCGTCAGCTGGAATCAACACACCGACATGCTGCTATTTCACTTCAAACCGAAAATCGTTTCGTCAACCAAAGCTCATTTCAATTCCATGGATTCTGCGACGCTTCGATTCGAGCGTACGGCTGTTGCATCTATGTGCGGTTGGAATCTGCTTGCGGAAACATTGTTGTTCGTCTTCTCACTGCCAAGTCCAGAGTGGCCTCAGTAAAGAAAAAATCGCTTCCCAAACTGGAATTATGCGGAGCACACTTGTTGGCGCAAGTTTACAACAAAGTCAAGTGTATATTCGCCGAAGAGCCACATGCCGTATATTTCTGGTCGGATTCACAAATTGTTTTACATTGGCTAAAACAACATTCAGTCACGTTATCAGCATTTGTCGAAAATCGAGTTGCTGAGATACAGGATTTGAGTTCAACCGGACGTTTGAGATTTGCACCAACGGCATTAAATCCAGCTGACATTGTTTCTCGAGATGCCACCACTTCTGATCTACAATCATCCATATGGTTCTCAGGACCAGATTTTCTAACCCAACATCAAGCAACATCAGCAACATTGATATGCAAGTAATCAATGCCGAACAACGTAAATCTACTTTCGTCGCCACAATGGATCGTAACCATGTCCTGGAGAAACTAGCGAGCATCAGCTCACACAATCGTTGTGTTCGCACTGCCGCTTACATGCATCGCTTCGTTCAAATCACTTGTGCCTGGAAAGGATGGTCATGTTCGAGTTGTTCATCTTCGTACAGCCATTGGCATCTGCTGCCAACCAGTACACGAATTGGCCATTTTATCGATGGAGGCTTGATGTGTTGAAAACAGATACTTTCAAGGTGGCCGAGATGTTTGGTCAAACTAATTTGAATACAACTGATATTGAATGATCAGCTGTTAATTTGTCAATTTATCGCTACTTTACATAACTCTGTTAAATCTTATTCACTTATGTAAACACTACATTGTAATTTTAGTAAATATCGATAATTTTCACTATCGAAGAGTCCGAGTTGGAGATAAATGAATTTGCTAAATTAAATAGTTTAAACACCGCCCAGATCTGAAGTTTCATGTTTGCATAAAAAGCGCTTGTTTAAACAAATTATTAATTAACAAATTCCGCTTGCGCGCATATACAAACTAAACAAATTCGCCTTGGCTTCCAGTTGCTTGGTTGCAACAATTAAAACATCAAACTTGTCAAAAATGTGAAAATCGTTAACTAGAACCAACACAAAGTTCGTCGCAGCAGCAATCACACACATGCACATAACTCAAAGTAACGGTTATTGCATTGTGTCCCTATATTCGTTTCGCTGACTGTCGGCGCCGTTTTCGCTCGTCGTCTACTTTGTTCGCCGTTAGTTTTCGGTCAATTTTCGATCGTCTTCTTTCACAACGTCGCTGCTCTTATTGCATGTTTCACTACTGCTAAAACGGCCAGTGCGCTGCTCGCAATCGTCGCTTCAGTCGCTGCCTTTAGTGGTTTATCCCAAATTCGTTCTTCGTTCGTTTGTGTAAGAGCTGCAACTGCGATTGATACTGTTGTAGTTCTTATACACACATACACAAAAAACAATCATTTTCGTCGTTTTTGGCGCGTCAAGCAGAACTTAAGCTCCGCGCCAAATTTTCCTCGATTTCATTACACATCTGTAAATATGTCGCATTCCTTGGAAGACTACCGACGCCAGCGCGCAAATATCAAAAGGAACATTTCCCGCATTAAAACCTTGGTCGATGGACAATCTGGAGATTCTTCTAAAAGATCACCTGCGGATCTTCAATGTCGATTAGGCATTTTGGAATCGTACTTTAAGCAATCGTTGGCTATTCAATCGGAAATAGAATATCTGGATCCAAATGATAATGGGCGCGCTGAACTGGAAGACAACTATGTACACATCAAGTTGGAAATTAAGAAATTGCTTGGTGAAGACGCTACATCACACGTTGCTTACCATCCTCAACTATCACTATCATTTCTGCCTTGTGTGGCCTTGCCCAAATTCGATGGCAATCATCTGGAATATAACACCTTCATTTGCTCGTTTAATCAAATCGTGAAAGGAGCGCAAATAACAAACATTGAGAAGTTTAACTATCTACTCAACTGCTTAAAGGGTGCTGCACTGGAGTGCGTGAAGGCATTTCCAGTCACCAATGAAAACTACGCGAAGGCATTAGAAAAATTAAAGTCTCGGTATGACAAGCCAGCATTGATATTCACAGAGACAATATCGTCTATTTTTCAGTTGCCTTCAGCTAGTTCGTCAAACGCTACTCGGCTACGTTCGTTAATTGATAATGCATCGGCATTATTTAGTTCACTTCCGTCCTTGGGCTCTGACATCGACATAGCGCAAGCCAATCTATGTGGTTCTGGATAAATGCGATCAGGAAACTAGAAACAAATGGAATTTATCGCTGGATTATACAACAATCCCGACTTGGGCTCAGTGCGTACAAGTACTGGAGCGTCATTGTCAATTCCTGTTGTCCAAAAGTACAACAATTAACCAAACGTATTCAAAACAGATTCGTAATCCTGGAAGAGGGCATAACTTGTCTTTCGCACTTGCTATCGCTGCTTGTGCATTGTGCTCAAGCTCAACTCACAAATTGATGGCTTACGAACAATTTAAAGCATTGGATGAGCCGCAATGTTTTGATGTCGTCAAACGTCACCGACTGTGTCTTAATTGCTTGTCTAATGGTCATCAAATGGCCGATTGCCCTTCAACAAATCGCTGTCGCCATTGTCAGAGATCGCACCACACTTTGTTACACAACAAGCTACGTTCCAGAACCAAGCTCTTCCCCAGCCACCGAAGCAGTAGCACACAACCATTCGCAAATCAAAAAACGTTATCAATCTCAGGTTCTTTTAGCAACGGCCATGGTCCTGGGCAGAGATTTAACTGGCACCTACAGACTGGGCCGTGCTCTACTGGACTCGTGTTCACAGGTGAATTTCGTCACCGATTCGTTTGCTCAGAAGCTTCGTCTAAAAAGAAAGAAATACAATGTGCAAATCAGCAGTATTGACCATGCACGTACAGACATCACTTCTCTTACAACTACATCAATAAGGTCTCGTTTGAAGTTTCGTTAGATCTTTGCGTCACCTCGCATATAGCCTATCAGCCGGACATCATATCGACATTTCACCATGGAAAATGCCAGAAAATATTGTTCTGGCAGATGAGAAATTCTACCAGTCTCGACACATCAACATGCTTTTAGGAACAGAAGCATTCTTCGACATTCTGGCAGTGGGCCAAGTTAAACTTGGTACACTCGAGAGCTTACTGCTAGTTTTAAGCTTGGTGCCACTTCGATTGACGATCACCTTAAACGCTTATGGGAAATTGAATCAACTGAAACTTCAAATGTGCTGTTGAAACCAGAACATCGAGCTTGTGAGGAACACTACGTAAAAACGACTGTTATAAATGACAGTGGTCGCATTGTTGTAAGGCTGCCATTTAAGAACAATCCCAGTCAACTTGGTCATTCATTCGATATAGCACGCCGCAGATTTCTCAGCATGGAACGCCGTTTGGCACAATCTTCGCAACTTCGCTTACAGTATTGTCAATTCATGGAGGAGTATGAACGTTTGGATCACATGTCGCTGATCACAGAACCAAACTTATCGGAACCTCACTACTACATACCTCACCATTGCGTTTTGAAGCCCAGCAGCGAATCCACAAAGCTTCGAGTGGTCTTCGACGCCTCGTGTCGAATATCCAATCAAACTTCGCTCAATGATCATTTACTTGTCGGCCCGACTCTCCAAGAAGATTTATATTTGCTGTTGTTGCGTTTCAGATTACATCGTTATGCCATAACAGCTGATGTAACCAAGATGTACAGGCAAGTAAATGTTGATTTAAATGATCGCAAATACCAGTACATAATCTGGCGAGCTCTTCCAGATGAACCACTTCGTACTTATCAACTCAACACGGTTACATATGGAACAGCCTCGGCGCCATACTTAGCGCCTGCATTAGCGCCTGCAGCCTGCATTATTTGGCAGATCTGTGTCGAACTGAGTATTCAATAGGAGCTGCAGTCATTGAATCGTCGTTCTATGTAGATGATCTGTTATCTGGAGGTGAGGACATAGAAACTCTTCGCACAATCAAGGATCAAGTCACGGAAATTCTGCATTGTGGTCACTTTCCGTTATCTAAGTGGCATTCAAATCATGCCCAATTTATCGAAAACTTCGATAACAAGGATTTAAATACGTGTGACAACGGATTGACCAGCGCACTTGGCGTCAGCTGGAATCAACACACCGACATGCTGCTATTTCACTTCAAACCGAAAATCGTTTCGTCAACCGTCACCAAGAGGACCATTCTGTCAATTGCATCAGCGTTGTTCGACCCTCTCGGACTGGTGTCACCACTTATAATCGTCGCAAAGATAATCCTACAGGAGCTCTGGCTTGTAGGGCTTACTTGGGACTAGTCGGTACCACAGCATCTTGGAAATGGCCTGAAAGAAGTGCCTGGAATCATTCCAAACCATTACGTCACTTGCTGTACCCCGGTACTGCAAACAGGTCAACCAAAGCTCATTTCAATTGCATGGATTCTGCGACGCTTCGATTCGAGTGTACGGCTGTTGCATCTATGTGCGGTCGGAATCTGCTTGCGGAAACATTGTTGTTCGTCTACTTACTGCCAAGTCCAGAGTGGCCCCAGTAAAGAAAAAATCGCTTCCCAAACTGGAATTATGCGGAGCACATTTGTTGGCACAAGTTTACAACAAAATCTGGTGTATTGTATCAAATTGTTTTAAATTGGTGTAAGCAACATTCAGTCACGTTATCAGCATTTGTCGGAAATCGAGTTGCTGAGATACAGGATTTGAGTTCAACCGGACGTTGGAGATTTGTACCAACGGTATCAAATCCTGCTGACATTGTTTCTCGAGATGCCACCACTTCTGATCTACAATCATCCATATGGTTCTCAGGACCAGATTTTTTAACCCAACATCATGAACATTGGCCAACATCAAGTAACATCAGCAACATTGATATGCAAGTAATCAAGGCCGAACAACGTAAATCTACTTTCGTCGCCACAATGGATCGTAACCATATCCTGGAGAAACTAGCGAACATCAGCTCACACAATCGTTGTGTTCGCACTGCCGCTTACATGCTTCGCTTCGTTCAAATCACTTGTGCCTGGAAAGGATGGTCATGTTCGAGTTGTTCATCTTCATACAGCCAATGGCATCTGCTGGCGACCAGTACACGAATTGGCCATTTTATCGATGGAGGCTTGATGTGTTGAAAACAGATACTTTCAAGGTGGCCGGGATGTTTGGTCAAACTAATTTAAATACAACTGATGTTGAATGATCAGCTGTTAATTTGTCAATTTATCGCTACTTTACATAACTCTGTTAAATCTTATTCACTTATGTAAACACTACATTGTAATTTTAGTAAATATCGATAATTTTCACTATCGAAGAGTCCGAGTTGGAGATTCAAGCAAGCCAGACGCGCGCTTTTGTTTCGGTCATAAATAAACTTGCTAAATTAAATAGTTTAAACACCGCCCAGATCTGAAGTTTCATGTTAGAGCGAAGTTTCCCCGCGTCCAATCCGTGGGATCTGCTCTTCCTCCAGCTTTTTGTCATCCGCACTACTTTCATCAGTAGCATCTGCGCGAGATGTGATGTCTTCCCCATCATCATCCTCTTCGTCAGCTTGCTCAACTCGATGCCCTACATTTGATATATCAAATGTTACCGCTTCGCCCTTTGCCTGCTCCAAGCAGCTGACCTCGTCCAAGAGAACATCTCGTTTGTCGACCACTGTCTTGGATTCTGCATCGTAGAGCCGATAGCCTTTCGCCTGCATTGAGTAACCGACCATGCGGTATTCTTTCCCCTTGGGCTTAAACTTGCCCTTGTGATGACCCTTGTCCAGTGCCACTGCAACGGAACCAAAAACTTTAGGATGGCTTATCGTTGGTTTCTTACCAGTCCACGCTTCCATTGCGTTCAGTAAGCTGCAATTTTGCTGCCCGCTCTTTATTTAATCATTTTTGTCAATTATTTTGCGACAATTCGCCTTAATATGCCCTACTTCGTCACAGTTGTAACAGGCAAAATTTTTCAGTTTCTTCTTTGTAGTGACATTCACACTAGCGCTATGCCTCTGTCTAACTGTAAAGGCCTGCGCGACATTGCTGTGCTTTTCTGCGCTCTCTTTCCTCTCGCCTTTTTCCTTCCACTTTATACATAGAATTTCAAACGTTGGAAGACTGTCGCGCGTCTCGATGGCGACAACGAAATTCTCATAAAAATCTGGAAGACTGGAAAGCAAAATAATGACCTTGAGCTCGTCAACTATTGCTATTCCAACTCCGGCAAGCTGATCCACGATTTCATTAAATGTGATCAAATAGGTCGCCATGCTGTGCCCCTCCGCCATGCGTGAATTGAGCAACTTGTTGTATAGCGAGATGAACTTCGAGCAACTTAGTCCATGCCTCCTGCGACGTTATGCAATTCTTGATGTATCCCAACTGCGATGCCTTAACACTTAGCGTGACCGTTGCCAATGCCTTACGATCCAGCGCACTCCAGTTAATATTTTCGCCCGCATCCGACTTCAGTAAATCCCCCCACGCAACTTCCCATAGAACCGCATGTACCAACACGCTTCGCATTTGTATGCTCCAAGAATCCTAATTCTTTTTTTTTAAGCTTCTCAATTTGGTACAATGCACTCATTTTTTCTATTTCTGCGACGCAATTTACATTTACATACACGCAGCTGCCGATTTCTTCTTTTTAACACATCAGAGTTCGTAAACTTTAACCAATATTACCGTTCAATATACTTTAACCAATATTATCAGGCCACGTGCTCTGGGCCCATAACCTGTTAGAGCGAAGTTTCCCCGCGTCAGGGAATGTCTGAATAATAAAATAAAGCGAAGTCCCACCAGCGTTGTGTACTCAACCAAAGTTTATTCAAGACTGTCGATATTCTGTTAGTTAACAGTATTGCTATTCATTAACAAGGGACTTAACATATATATGAATGCACGGTTGCATTGAATGTAAATTAACATATGTTCAATAGTGCGAGACGAATAAAATCCCATATTAAAGTCACAAAAAAAAAAAAACCAGATAGCTCCCCCGCCTTATTAATTTTTTTTTTTTTATAGATTAATTAATTAATTTTCAGTGAAAAGCAAAGAAAATACGTATTTATAAACCTACGACTACGAGAAATAAACCCATCGTTAGAAGGCCTTTCAGCGGATCGGAGAAAAAAGTTACTTAAGAATCTACATTTACTGAAATTTGGTCAAATTCAGTGCCAATAAACGTACTTTCATACAGAACATAGTTAACAATTTAAAAGATAAATTTGAGAAGCACCCGAATTTTTCCAAATTATTTTTTATTCAAGCATATAAAAAGAAAGAAATTAATAAGAATCGCTATACAATAACCAAAAAAAAATACATATATACACAAAACAAAAAAAACGAAAAACATAAACCCAGATCCGCACCAATAAATAAACTTTGATACATATACATACACACATCAACTTGAACTTTTATCCGATTTAGGCTGCAGCTTATCACAGGCTAAGCTTGAAGCTTTCGCCTCGGGGAGCTTTCGGCTTAGAATATAGCTTTGGAGCTTTGAAAGCTTAAAGTCGGTGGCGCATGCGCAATAGGTGGCGCCAATCGAAAGCTTTTTGCCTTGAATTAAATTGCACTGCTTACAGGTGCCAACAAAATTATATGCACACTTGGCATTCAAAAAATAAAAACAATTAAAGTCGAACATAGAAAAAAAATTTAACATTACAAAAATAATAAAAGAAAAATAAATGTATACATTCACTATTTAGCCATGGCATAATAAAACAAAATTTAGCCTTAAATAAAACAAAATTAATTATAATAAAAAAAATTTCCCGCGGCAAAGAACAATTGAATATTCTCTTATATATTTTATTTTTTTCTTTTTATTTCAACTATCATATTAAATTAAGCTTAATTTTATAAAAAAAATGAATACAAAAATGTATAAATATATTAAGAAATCTAGACCAAACATTGTAAAAGCAGGGAAAATAATAATAAAATTATTAAAAAACAATGAATTTATTAATAAAGCTAAATAAATGATAAAAATATAGAAAACCAATTATTGATACTACCAAAATAAAAATACCATTTACAAGCTGGAATTTCCAAAATAGAGGTATTAACATTAAGAATGCTAATTTGTTACAAAAAAATAAATAAATATAGACCTTTGCATATCCATATTAATTTTTAAGCTACCCATTTGTATTAAATTTTAAGTAGTGTAAGATTAGAAACCGCTCCCCAAAATGAATGATCAGAGCAAATAAAATTAAGCATGTTTACAGTAAAACCAACGATGGAGTAATTGTCGAGTTTAAGGGGCTAACCAACGTGATATGATAAGATCGAAAAATTGTTTATAGGGAATCTCACAACTCGCCTTCGGAGATTCATAGTTGGGTGGGTCGAGACTGCGAGGATCGAACGCCATCTGAGATTCCGCTACATTTATTTAGATAGTCCAGCATATATTAGAACATTACCCTTTAATATTGGGATTTCGTCCGATTTAAAAAAAATTTTTTTTTGCATTTCGAAGTCCAGCACTTCCTATTTAGTACAGACGGAACTCTACAATAATTTAACAATTATGAAATAGAGACACAGGTCACAGGAACCCATCCCATTCCTCCCGAAAGAGCTAGGGTATCAAAGGGTCCGACCTCCGCTGTGATTCTGTAGCTCCTTAGTAGGTTGTATTGGGTTTTTAATACCCTACTGAAGCAAGTTAGGTAAAACATCCGTTTTGACTTGCTGACAGTTACATAAGTTTTGGCGCCCAAAACGTGGGGCATGCTGATATCGATAGTTTGATCATAAAGATGTTTTGAAGATGGATCCCAAAAGTCTAAGCGTTAGAGCGATGCCTAAAAATTGTTACGATTAGATTTAAAAAAAGGAAATCTTAAAAACGATGGCAAGCTGAATACTGAGTTTGCATGCAAAAGTGCGTTAGTATTAATTAGTAACTAAAAGCCTTAATAGTGACAAGTGTTGAATTAGCAGCTTCACATCCCCAAATTGTGAGCAGTGAAGTTTATTCTACTTTCAGTGACACCCAAGTAAAGTGGATGGTTTGTGAGTGAGGAACCAATAATGTGAATCTTGGATCTATAGTACTTGGCTAAGATTGAATACATTGCCGATACACTTAGTTGGTGGGCCCACTTAAACTAATCCACATGTCGAGAGTAAAATTAATGGTTCGTTAGCACCACCATTCCAGCTCTCACAGTTTAAGCTCAGTTTTTTCGATTATTTTATTGATTGATTAGGCCAGCTGCTGATAATATGTCAGAATACTGTGGTAACTGTTCTGGAATCTTGCGTATTTAGCTAAAATTGAATACCATGCATAATAAGGATGCAACAGAAATTTTGATTTACAGTTAGTAGCGGTCCAAATGGATTGAATTTTGTGATCACATCCGTTAAAGGATTGCAAGATTGTATTTTTGTTGTTGATTGGTTGACAATACCACCTAACTTTCTCTGGAACAGGTATCTCATTACCAAGAAGAGGGAAGCGGGTATAAATTGTACACAGTCGGCAAAAATTATCGATCTATCTGATAAAGTTACAATAGTCCAAGATTATCTTTAAGTACATTTCTATATGTGCCGGCTCTCTACAACTACAAAAAAATATATATATTTATATATGTATATGTATATAATTATAAGTCTGACAACGGTTTTGATTAGTAAAAAATACAATTCTTTATTCAAAAACACGTCTTCTCAGATTGGTGTACAAAATGTAACTCTCCTTATGCTATTGCCCTTGCTTCTTATCTATGATATGATAAGCGTGAGTGTGGTGTGAGTGTGGACATGAGTGCTCTACGTGATCTGAATATGTCACTACCCCATCCTTTAGAAATTGGCTTGTCCTCAAGCGTTCAGTGTAGGGTACATCCTTAAGTCGATGGCTATTCGTATATTGTATTATCATTTGTTTTGGTAAATTTTTGTATTTGAACAAAGAATATCTTATTGATACTATTGACAATATTGTTACTGATGTTAAGCTTATGATTTATAAAGTATTGTTTGTTCTTGTATGTTCTATTATGAGTTCTTTAGATTGTAAGAATGCTAACGGCTCTGTTTTATATTATTACTGATATAAACGGTTTGTGTTAAATCTGATATTACATTTGATATCTGGATATCTTCTAATTGGACAGAACAATTGGTTGCTTTGATAATGTTGTTACCTAAAATTTGTGGTATACAGTTTTGATTAAGTGTGACTTTAGGTAAGTTCCAAGTTAATATTACATTCGGTTCTATGAAATTTATTTCATAGTTTTTTTTCTTTTTTTTTGGTTATTTACATTCAACTTTCGTTTGTTTTTTATTGTTATATTTATTTACGTTTATTTTCTTTTTCTTTTTGAATTTTGAATAGTTTTGTAATGTATGATTTTTCTTCCTCTATTCGTTTCTTCGAAATGTTTGTTTTATGCCTGTTTTCCTGAATTGATTTGATGTTTTTGATTTGATAAGTGGCATTTCTCTATAGTTTGTATCTATTTCGTAAGTTTTATTTTTTCGTTTAGCTTGTTGATGTTTTTAATTTTATTCAATTGGGTATTGTATGCTGGTGATCCGGCATAAATGAAGATATCTGCTGGTGTTCTACCAGTAGTGCTATGTATCGTTTTATGGTTATAAGTGTAAAGTATTATTTCGAATTTTGTTAACTTATTTTCTTCGTTTGTGTCTGAATTAATTAATCTTAATTTTTCGCTGCACTCATGAATGCTGAGTCTTTGTCTGCTTTTATTTCTAACGGATTTCCCATTTCGTTGAATATTTTTAACAATGCTCATTTTGCTTCTAACCAATCTTTACCATTTGTTTCTATTAAAGTAGCGTATTTTGAGTATACGTCTATGCATGATAAAAATTTCTTATTATTGATCATATAAAAATCTATAACGTATTTTTCTCTAGGGTTGAAAACCTCAGGTGTTATTTCATAACTAAATTTTGTGTCCCTGTATTCCACTTTTGATATATTACAGATTTCGCATTCGTTAATTATGTTTTGAATTAGTTTTTGGTAATCTGGGAAATAATATTTTTCTTTAAACATTACTATAGTTTTCTCTATTCCTGGATGTAAAAGTTTTGTATGGTCGTTTAATATGGTTTGTTTCAATTCTGAATAAGTTTGGATAACTTTTAATTTTTTTGGTTCTCATAGTTTTTATCGGACAATCTCTTTGTATTATTTCTAAATAAGCTTTTTGGAATATTGCGTAGTCACCTTCATGTGGGAAGTATATAACGCTGTTTTTTGCACAAATATGTTGTTTTATGATTTCTTTTGCATTTTTCGTTTTCATTTCTATGTAATTTATTATAATATTAGTTTTGTGAAAATATCTAATTTTCTTTATTTCTTCGATATTTCCTTTTATAAATTCTATTTGATGATTATAATTATTCAATGGTCTTTCTGTGGTTTGAATACAATTTTGATTATCTTCGTTTGCGGTATGTATTATCGCTGCTATGCTATCTTGAGCATTCCCCATGAAATTTTCTTCTACGTTATTTTCTTCTGTTTTAATTCTTGAAAGTGCATCGCTACGTAGTTTTCTTTGCCTGGTATGTATTTGATTTCATAATCGAATTCGTTAAGTCTTATCTTCAATATTTGTAACTTCACGTTTGGCTCTTTTATGTTATTTAGCCATAAAAGAGGTTTGTGATCGCTAAATATTTCAAAAGTTCGACCAAATAAGTATGATATGAAATTTTTCGTTGCCCATATTATTGCAAATAATTATTTTTCTATCGCTGAGTATTTTATCTCATGCTCGTTTAAAGTTATACTGGCATAACATATTGGTTTGTGATCTTGTGATAAAACTGCTCCTAACGCATAATTACTAGCGTCTGTCGTAAGTGAGAATTTTTTCTTGAAATCCGGATATACCAATATATTATGAGTAACTTTAATTTTTCAAAGGCTTCTATGTATGTTATTTCTTTTTCGTTGACTTCTGCTCCTTTCTTTAGCTTTATTGTCATTGGTTTCACAACTTTTGCGAAATTTGTTATGAATTTCCTGTAGAATCCACATAATCCAAGGAATCTTTTGATTTCTTTGGATGTCTTAGGAATTGGAAATTCTTTAACGGCTTTTATTTTTATTGGGTTAGGTTTTATTCCTTCCGTTGTTATTATATGTCCTAAAAATTCAGATTCTTTTTTCATGAATTCGCACTTATCTAGTTGTAGTTTTAGATTTGCTTCTCTGAGCTTTCTAAAAACTTTCTTTAATGCTAATATGTGTTCTTCCAATGAAGTGGAATACACTATTGTTCGATGCATAAAGCGTTTTTTATGCAAACATGAAACTTCAGATCTGGGCGGTGTTTAAACTATTTAATTTAGCAAGTTTATTTATGACCGAAACAAAAGCGAGCGTCTGGCTTGTTTGAATCTCCAACTCGAACTCTTCGAAAGTGAAGAACTATCGATATTTACAATGTAGTGTTTAAGATTTAACAGGGCTGTGTAAAGTAGCGATAAATTGACAAGTTAACAGCTCATCATTCAATATCAGTTGTGTTCAAATTAGTTTGACCAAACAACTATTATGTCACCCATGTAAACTAGACAATTTTTGTGAATTAAGTCTCCTAAAAGATTGTTCATACAACGTTAAAAGGTTGCTGGCTCATTTTTCAAGCCAAATGGCATTCGTGTATATTCGAAATGTCCTGCTTTGGTTGAGAATGCTGTTTTTGCTATTGATTTTTCGTCCATCTGAATTTGATGAAATCCTTTAGCTAAATCGATTGTTGTGAAATATTGACATTTTCCTAACTTGTCTAATATTTCATCCATTACAGGTATGGGAAATTTATCGCTAATTGTTTTTTCGTTAAGGCTGCGATAGTCTACGACTATTCTATATTTGTTCTCTCCTGATGCGTCTTCTTTTTTTGATACTACCCAACTAGGAGAATAATAAGGTGAATTAGATGGCCGTATAATACCTTGTTGCATAATTTCTTTCATTTGCTTGTTAACTTCCTCATCCTAGCTTTGTGGATTTCCTATAACAAGGGTCCTCATTTTTTTGTATTGATAACGTGTTTTACAGTATGTGTGAAAGTCAAATTGTCACTCTCTTTATACTGAATATCGCTAAATTCAAACAAAAGTTTTGTTAACGTGGATTTTTCTTCTTTATTTAGGTGTTCTAATCTAAATTGATTGCTTTCCACTAATTCGTTTTCTAATGCGTATGCTGTATGTATATCTTTTATTAGTGGTGGGTCTTTATATTTTTCTTCCTTATTTTCGTTATGATATTTAAATAATAATCGAAAATTATTAAGTTTAACAAACTCATCTTCATAATTGATCACGGTTCCACAACCCTTAAGGAACATTCGGCGTAAGAGGATGTCAAAATGTTTGGAAAAATTATGTATGTAAAATTTCTGATCTGTTGGACAAAGTTTGCAAGGG
The DNA here is from genome assembly GCA_018904355.1 of Drosophila sproati. NCBI lineage: Eukaryota > Metazoa > Arthropoda > Insecta > Diptera > Drosophilidae > Drosophila > Drosophila sproati. Next base: position 84,654 of record JAEIFY010000100.1, read on the forward strand.
GCTAATGATATGCTGGTATTTAATTTTACTTCTCCACTTATGGTTTGACAAGTAATATTCTCTTTAGAAGTTTTTTAATTAAAGAAATTTTTATTCATTATATTTACTGATGACTCTGCATCTATTAAGCATCGCATTTGTTGGTTATTCATAATTATTCTTATGAATGGGGTTCTGTGTTCGTTTCCGAGGCTGTTTGATGAAAATTTTCTGTCCAGTCCATCTTTGATTGTCCACTACTACTAGGTCTTTGTCTTGTCGTGGGTTGGTTAGGTGGTCTGGTATTATTACAATATGATTGATAATTGATTGGGTTTTGCATTCTGCCTTGGTTTTATTTTAGTTGATATTCGTTATACAATTGTTCATTCGTTTTGTGAATTTTGATTTCTATAATTCGTATTATAATTTTGTTGATTCCTGGAACTCTGATTATAATTTGGGTTGTAATTTTGTCGAGTTTTTGGATAATATTTGTTTTTACCATTTTTGTAATGTGTGTTATTTGCAGGTTTGGTTTTTTCTGATATGCGGTCTTTGTATAAACCTAATTCTTGGGCTACTGCTTTTAATTTATCGGTTGTTGATATATCATATCTGGCTAACTGCATGTATAACCTGTCTGGTAGACTTTTATGTATTACATCTCTAACCGTATTATTTAATGCACTTGAGTACAATGCTTTATTTTCTGCATTATTTTATATTACTAACTTATTTAATATTACGATTTGCTCGAGTTCTTCGATGAACTTACGAACACTTCCTCTAAAATATGTATTGTAAACTCTTCTTAGTAGTTCCTCACAAGGTATTTGTGTTTTGAAGGTGGAAATTAGTATGCTCCGTAGTGCTCTGTCCGTTTCTCCACCGAAGGTTGGTACGGCGGATGCCCGATGCTTGTTCATGTTGCTTCCAACCTTTGATTTTTTTTTTGTGAAGGTTTATTGTACAAAAAAAATTCTTCGTCGTCTGCCTCGCGTATCGTTTCACGATATTTCTTTGTTATCCTACCGGCTGCGCCAATTAAAAGTCTGACAACGGTTTTGATTAGTAAAAAATACAATTCTTTATTCAAAAACTCGTCTTCTCAGATTGGTGTACAAAATGTAACTCTACTTATGCTAGTGGTTTTATCTATAAAGAAACCTCGCACTTGCTTCTTATCTCATGGTCTGTTTATGGAGGGTCTCTTTTGGTAGTTGCATTCTTTGTTTATGCTTATCTTATCTTGCCTGCTATGATTCTATTAATAGAAAGTGCGTCTGCGGTGTTGACATGCTGTATGATAAGCGTGAGTGTGGTGTGAGTGTGGACATGAGGGATCTACATGATCTGTATATGTCACATATATATATATATATATATATATCTATATATGTTTTTGTATATATATGTGTATATGTATGTATATATGTATGTGTATGTGTATATATGTAGATATAAACATAAAATTATTTTTCTTTCTATTCATTATATGCATTAGATATGGCCCCCATTGAAAAAGTTTATTTTGTATTAGTATGCCCTGTTTGTGCTATCAGCTTTTTGATAGCTTTCTTTTCAATTAACAACACTAAGTTAATTCGAGATTGCTTATTATTGTCTATTACAAGTATGATTATTACATGTTTGAAGCCACTTGCTAAACCTTTAGACTAGAATACCAATGCTGTCTTTTCCACAACGAGATTTTTTATTGTCTATTACAAGTTTGTTTATTAAAGGTTTGAAGCCACTTGCTAAACCTTCTATCTACAAGAAGAGTAACTCAAGATCGATTCTCACAACGAGAATAATTTTAAACGATCGATAAGCTAGAGCTATGCGAAACAACTAATTAGCTGTAGCAGCCGGCCGATCAGCGAACGCACTTTATCGAAGAGAGAGAGAGAAAGAGAGAGATAAAGAGCGAGCGCTGCACAAAGAGAGCGCTGTGCAATGAGAGCGCTGCTAACGCTATCTGCTGCAGCTCAAACTGCACTTAACATAATGTGCATATGTAATTAAGACTAACTATAAGCTATTTATATTAAGCCACGCAGGGCTCCAAATTCAAGCATGTTAGCAACTCATAAGCAATGTCTTTGCTGCTGCTGTCAACACTCCCCCCGTTGAAAGACTCCCTTTCAACTGACTCCTTAACAGGCAGCAGGCACATCTTGTTGACAGCTTCTTGCTAGCCCGCCTTTTCTAATCTTCAAATGAGCCACTTGCTCAACGCCACCTTTGTTTGGAATTGCCGCAAGCTCTCGTAATCGTGGCCAGCCCATAGGAAGCGGATTCTCATTCTTGTCGGGGACTAAGTCATCCACCTGAAGAGATGGAGTCGGAGATCTCCATCTAGCACGATGTTGCAAGAGTGCAAGATACTCCTCTCGCCAACGAAACCCAAAGAAATTTTGTGCGTGGGTGACTCGCTGAAGCGCCACCCGAAGGCTTGGGGTGATGGTTTCGCTGGCTCCTGCTTGGTGGCTTCCACCAACTCGGCTTCATCAACTTCCATTGACTCTGCGGCGGCTGCTGCTCCTTCAGCGCCTGCTGTTAGATTCGCTGGAACATCCTTGTCGTCCACCTTCTGCTCATTGTTTAATTTCGCATGCTTCTCATCGTCTATGGACTCGAGTGCCTCAGATGTCATTCTGTGCCGATTTCAGGGCCTCAATGAAGATGCCATCCGCCTTGAGCAACTTCCAGTAGCGTAGACAGAACCGATCCTGTCCAAAGCAGGTGGCCCTGAACTGATTGGTGCTCTTCTCTAGCGCCTCCTTACACTTGAGCAAGGCGCGCACAATCTCGTGGGTTTTTTTTGCAACTCATCGGTACTCAGGCGATTATCCTCGTCCTTGTCGACATTGGTGATCTCCGAGTCCAGATCGGAGAGATCATCCTCAATGATGCTCACATCGTGGCTCTGCGTGTGTCCATCCTCATTGATCGAGTTGCGTGCGCTGCTCTTCTTGGTCTGTGACAGCAATGACGTCATACTTGCATCACCCTTCACTACTGTTGTTGTTGTTGGAGCAGGTGTTGTGATTGCTCCAACTACTGTTCCAGTTGTAGTTGCAGCTACTCGTGCAATACAGCACTGAACACTTGTCCATTTTGTGTTGCCACTGTTGATGGTCAACAATGGAGTTTGGCTCAAACGTTGACCACCACCTGTGACTACCCAGCCAAGAGAAGTCTTTTGTAACAAAGATAGTCCAGGGATGAGCCTGATCTGACCAACGCACAGCAAGTCAAAGCAAATGCCAGCTCAAATCAGCAAATCCACACGATGAGGTTTGTAATATGCTGGATCAGTCAGTCGTATGTTGGCTGGAATGTTCCAATTTTGTGTGTCAATTGGAATGCCTGGCTGACTGCCGACCCACTGCCGTGGGTGCGACCAAAGCTGTAAGTGAATCGGCATAGTCCGATACTTGAGACTTGAAGCGAATTTCTACCGAATGACCTTCAGTACGAACATTAGTGTGTAACTGATGCGCCAAACGAGAGGTAACCAGATGTAGTTGAGAGCACGAATCCAGTAAGGCTCTGCATGGAAGAAATAAAAACGAGAGCAGAGTAGAGAGATGATCCATTGAGGGGCTGCTGGGAGAGGGTGTCATCAACGTGCAGCAGGGTATGATGCCTATTACCACAGACATGACAATTTCTACTGCTGCATGCCCGAGAATGGTGTCCGAGCTTTAAACAATTAAAGCAAAGAGCCAAATTTTTAACATCCATGTGTCGCAGTGAGGGAGACAAATTTCTAAATCTGGTGCATGCATGAATAGTATGGCCGACACAGTTACAAAATGGGCACGGAGAATTGTTTGATTGGGATGCCACAAAGGTTCGTCTACTGGGGTTAGGATTTTGATTATTTTTTCTCACCTGAGAATTAAGGGAATGATATCCCATTGCATGCTTCTGGCATCGCTTCTCCAAGAATGTGTAGATTTCTTGAGCTGCGGGTATTTGGTCCATCGGTGCAGACTCCTCCCATTAACTCTGAGTAGTGATGTCCAGTTTTTGGAGCAGCATGTGTATAACCATACAGGCAGATATTTCCTGGGAGTTTCCCAATGACTCAAGCGCGCGCATATGCGAGTTGACCTTGTCTGAAAACTCTCGAAGTTTTCTTGCTGATGTGCGATTGGAAAACTAATCACTTGTTGTTAAAACGTTGGCTTAAAATGTTCAACGTCGCACGATAGTTTGCACTTGATATTTCTAGCGAACGTACTGATTCTAAAACTATGCCCGATAAGCACGACCACAAGTGTTGAGGCTTTTCAATGTCGCTAAGCTGAGTGTCTGTGTCAATAATTGAGTTAAACATAAATATGAAATTAGCGTATTCCGTGTAACCACCAAAAAAGTAGGCAGCTTGAGCTCAGGTAAGCGCTGTCGATGCGGACGATCAATATATATAGGAGCTGACCGCTCAGCTGCCGACTCAACATGCTGAAATGATGACGATGAAGGACGCGATTCGAACCGTTCATGCTGCTTTTTTAAACGACATGACACTTCTACAAACAGCCTCAGAGTGTATATGCTTACATCACTGCCTATTTCGTCGACGTCAAGACGTTCCAGACAGTCATGAGCGAGGTTGAATGAGGCTTCCGTTCGGTTTGAAAGATCTAAGTTAGACTGGAGTTGAGCCGAGTCAACCGAACTTAGCGTCGACACCTGCCACAACACGTCTAGCCTCTGTAGCTCGGCATACCTTGATTCCGCCTTGCGCTTATAAAACGAACTAGATGCAGGCACGCTATAAATGGACACGACTGTTGTTGTGTTCATGCTTAAGCTAAACGCGCGCACGAGATTGCAGCCAAATGCACAAAACTACCGAAAACAACAACTGCACCGAGAAAGAAACGGTCTCTATGTACTCAATCGCCGAAAAAAGTTCACGAAAGTTCAAGCGAAGTAGAGACATACACTAAACGACGATTGAGTAGCGGATTTCTATTGCACTTGGTGTTTTATGTTTTATGCACCTTTGGTTGTTCAAATTAGAGTTTTTTTTTCGCAACCTAGTTCACTAATATTTTTTTGTTTGGGTTGTCACCAAAATGTATATTTTAAGGGAAGCAGTCATAAACTGACTAGTAAAAGGCGTTGTAACTATCACTTGTAACTAGTTGGACTTACGGAGAGGGAGGTCCTTCGTTGCGCACAGTAAGTGCGATGGTAGAAATGAATGAGTAGACTTGTACTAAGACTCTAAAAGACATTGACTTTAATGAAGAAAGATGCATGGTTTATATACGGAATTTTTAGACGATAATCGTTGCTTAGGACTAGTTATGCTATTTGCGGGTTGCCCTGAACAATCAATAGTTATCTATGAGTGTACAGATACCATGTCTTAAATTATCTTATTTACGATGCTGCTTGTGCTACTATCTGCTAATTGCAGGCCGCTTGACAGATGGTGTGAACATATTTCTAATCGCAACCCATGGATTGGGTGCACTTTATTTGCTGTGTACGCTGCGCTATCTAAACAACTATCGTCTAGATCCAGTGTGAATCGATGTGTGAATATGTCTGGCTTGCAATTCTTGTAAATATTCGTGTGACCATTGCTTCCATAATCCTTGCTTGAGTCTGGATACTAGTTCCCACCGTTTTAGTAAGGATTTTTCGTTGCGGTCTGTGTTGACATCGGGGGAGAAATCAGCGTCTCACCAATCAGAAAATGTGCTGGGGTGAGGGCTTGTTGTCCGTAGGGTCATTTGACATTGGTGTAATTGGGCGAGAGTTTAAGATCGCTTCAATTTCGATGATCACCGTGTTTAATTCTTTGAATTTTAGAGATGCAGTATTTGTCCTGGTAACCAGTAGTCGTTTTGCAGACTTTACCGCAGCTTCCCATAGACCTCCAAATGATGGCGCTCGTGGCGGTATGGATTTGAAGGCAACTTGTTTTTTGTTGCAGTGTTTGATGATCTCTGCTTGAGCCTTCTCGCCAAATATTGATCCTCCTAGTTCCTTTAGTTGGTTGTTTGCTCCAACAAAGTTAGTGGCATTGTCACTATAAATGGTTTGACATTTACCGCGGCGGCTTAGGAAGCGCCGCAGGGCTCCTAGAAAGGCATTTGTAGTCAGATCGCTAACCAGCTCGAAGTGGACCGCCTTTGTAGAGAAGCAACAGAATACGGCTACGTATGGCTTATCTGGTCTTTTTCCGCGAACTTTATGATGAATCTAAATTGGTCCGCAGTAGTCTACGCCTGTAGTGAGAAACGGGCGTGTTGGTGTTACTCGATCGACTGGCAGATTGCCCATAATTTGATTCATTAAATTGGTTTTTACCTTGTTGCACTTCACACAGTTGTTTTGTCGTTCAGGATCCAATATTCTTGTCTAGCAGTTGCTCGTAAGGCTTGAGCACTGCAGTGCAAGTTGTCTTCATGCAGCTCTCGTAATATCATGTTCACTATTGGATCGTTGTAAGGCAGCAAAATCTGGTGCCTTGCATTGTAAGGGAGTGGGGCTTGCCCCAATCTACTTTCATCTACCTCGCATGAGTCCATCTGACCCTTGTATTGGTGAGAGTGATAAGATAGGACTTTGTCTGTCCACTGTGTTGTGGCGCTTCAAATCTTTCAGCTCAGCTGTAAATTCAGCTTGCTGTATTATTTGTAGAATTATACTGCGAGCGCAGTCCAGTTCCATTTTATCTGTATCGCTTGTAGCAGAATCGCAACATGTAACACAATGCGTTGTAACTTACGAAATGAGTTGCTGTGTTGACAGGTATACAACTCTTCGCCTATTGGAGTGCCATGCAAAAAGAGTGGTCCATAGAGCCATAGACTGTGCACTTGTAACTTTCGTGGGGATATTCCTCTTGAGAGCACATCTGCTGCGTTGTTGGCAGGCGATACATGCCGCCAATTTTGTTGACTTGTCACTGCCTGAATTTTCGCTATTCGGTTGGCCACAAGCGGATGATATGTGGAAGACGGGGCATTGATCCATGAAAGAACAACGGTAGAATCCGACCAAAAGTATCCTGGCACTGTGGTGGAGTCACGTCGAATTCTGTCCGCGAGCTCAGCACCCAATGATGCAGCACATAGTTCTAGACAAGGTAGTGCCTGTTTTGCGGTTGGAGCCACTCGACACTTTGATCATAGTAGACGCACAGATATTTGCTTGTTTTTTTACGTTGCGCGTACATATATTGCTGCGCCCTATGCCTGTTCTGATGCATCCTCAAATGTATGCAATTCCTTCGTAACTGGAGTATTTAAATCGTATATGTCTTGGAATTTGCATCGAGTTAAGGATTTGCAGGTCGGCAACTGAACCCTCCACGAGGGTGCCGACTGGTAATAGCATCACAGTGGTCGATGCTAGCTAAGACTCGTGCCCTGAACCTCGGACATGAACTGTCTCCATAGTCTTGTCCATGGTAAAGGACCGAGTCATGGTTCGAGGTAATGGGCCGGACTAAAGTGCAATGCGACCCGTTCCGATAGTCAGCCAGGCTGGGGGCCCTAAAATAGCCCAGTCTTTTACAGAGCATATCGGATACCTGGCGACCTCCGGTATTAATTAGCCTTACCTGCACATCGCGGATCTCTGTGCAGGCGGACATTCCTTTCTCTGCTCGTGGGAATCAAAAATACATTCCAATCAACACAAAAAATCACAAAAGGAGTCCGGTACTCTTACAAAATCGCTAGGGAGCAATCCCAGACACGTAGCGGAGGCAGTGGCTTGTAAGCCTGGCCAAAGCGGTAATACGACAAAAGTGGCGGAAAAGCCTATTTGTCAAGCCAGTGGTGAGGGTGAAGCTGGTAAGAACCCCGACACATCCGGCCCTGTGCTAGGTAGGCAAAACTCTTGTGCAGGCAGCCTGCCAGCCGGAGCGGATGCAAAGGGCGGAAAACCAACTACCAGCGCTGCAGCTAAGAGGTTTACATATGCCGACCGAAGAAATGCCGCGAGCATTTTAAAGCGGCAGAATGCAAACCAGCCGAATGGCAAAATAAGAGCCAAGCAAAAAGGCAACTCTCACAAGAAACACACGGACCCATTGCAAAGCGGGCCAAGGTGCAGCAGGAAAGGATCCCGGCTTCCTTAAAGGAACCGGATCAGGTGCTAAACATTCTGCAGCTATACAACCCCTCTCTACCCACCCATTACTGGAGGGTGGTGAAGATTGAGGCCACCGATGGGCCAACCAATCAGGCTGTGCTGATCCTTAACAAGGAATCGCTAGCCCCCATCGAAGCCGCCAAGGGCGAGCTCAATTTCGGCTTTGGCTCCATTACCGTCAAGGTATATAAGTCGGATGCGCTGGTCGGAGCAGACCCTGTCGTCTGTAATAAGACGGCGGAACAGGGCCCTCCTGCGGAGATCGGAGCTACCCATGAGGAGCTGGAGCCGGGATACACGTTGGACACGTCGACTCTGACTCGGGGCCTTGAGGCCTTGTGTCATGAGTTGGACGAAGACGACTTTACGCTGTCGGACGAGGACGACAGCAACAACACGGTGGTGAGGGTGGAATCTCCGCATGTCCTTGAGACTACGGCAGATAAACCTTCACCATAGTAAAGCAGCATCCGCTGCCCTGATGCTCCGCCTGGCTGGAGGTGGAGACGACACTACTACTGTACTAGTCCAAGAACCTTAGGTGATTTGAGGAAAGGTTTGCGGACTAGGCAACAAAGACTATAAGCTTTTAGTAGCTGGCAATGAAGGTAAAAAACGCACCTGCATCCTCGCGAAAAAACACCTAAATATTTTTCAGCTACATAATTTTAGCAATGCTGATAACACAGCGGTAAGCCTGGAGCTCCAGTTAGCTCCGGTAAGGCTACTGTCTGCCTATATGGCGTACGACAGCGCCGGCCCGCAACCAGACGAGATTACAAGGTCCCTCGTCCAGGACTGCGAGAAGCACAGGATTGGCCTAATTATGGGCTGCGACGCCAATGCTCACCACACACAGTGGGGGAGTACGGACACAAATCCGAGGGGTGAGTTACTCTTATCCTTCATCCTTAATACTAACCTCTTAGTATGTAATACGAGTAATGAACTCACTTTCATTATCAAAAAATAGACGAGAGGTCATTGACCTGACCCTCATCTCACAACAGGTGATCAGAAAATGACCAGTCCTCCTTCTGATCACAGGTACATAGAATTCGAGCTTCTCGCGAGCCACCCAGAACCAGTTCACTTCAGAAATCAAAAAAAGACGAACTGGGATATCTTCAAAATCAAACTTGAACCGAACACCCAAAAGGCCCGGACAACTTAGCTCATCTCTGCAATCTTACAGAGACTTTCACTTTAGCATACAACAAGGCTTTTAAGGCAGCCTACCCTATTAGTAAGCCAATGCACAAGAAGAAGAATAATCTAGACAAACTTGCAGGTCTCTCTTCAATGCGACGAAAGCGCCAAATAACGACCTGCAATGTCTAAATACGAATCTGTCTGAATACAAAAAAACAACCAGACGGGAAAAAAGGAAATCTTGGAGAGATTTCTGCACAGATATTGATTCAACTAATGAAGCTGCAAGGCTTAGAAAAGTTTTATCAAAAACTACACCCACACTAGGTTATCTGAAAAAGGATGACAACTTTTGGTCGGTCTGCAGTGAAGAGTCACTGGATATCCTCCTTAAAACACACTTCCCTGGCTGCTCCGAGCAGTCTCCGAGGTGGGCAGAAACCAACTGTATAGAGAGCGCATCTCTAAAGTCTCTTATACACAAAGGTAACATTAAATGGGCAGTAAACAGCTTCAAGCCGTTCAAATCTCCAGGCCCAGATCAAATAAGCACAGCCCAACTGCAAAAGGCGGGCAATACGGCCATAAACTGGCTACACGAAACCTTCGGGAAGATTCTGAGGACTGGTCGCATCCCACCGACATGGCCCCATTCAAAAATAACCTTCATACCCAAAGCTGGGAAGCCATCGCACACCAGCGCCAAAGATTTCAGACCCATCAGTCTGTCATATTTCATGCTAAAGACCTTGGAACGACTTTTAAGCCTCCACCTCACAACATCCATTGACCCCAGGCTTATGTCGGAATCCCAACATGCGTACTGGAAGGGCGGATCCACGAATACTGCTCTTGACTCTGTGGTCTCTATTATAGAGAAATCTTTACTCCATTAGGAGTACACCCTAATAGCGTTTCTCGAAATTGAGGGCACCTTTAACGACGTTTCATGCTGTGCAAAAGAGAGTGGATTAGAGGTAAACTCAAACTGGAACTGGTTCTTTTTACAAGAAATTACACCCCGACTAAATAATGTAAATCTGCTCGTCAACGACAGTGCCAATTTCCTTGGACTGACACTGGATAGGAAACTAGGCTGGAACCTCAATATCCAAACACGGGTTAAAAAGGCAACAGTTGCTCTATTTACATGTAGGAAATCCATTGGGCTGAAATGGGGAATGTCCCCAAATATCGTTCGATGGTTATACACATCTATAGTTAGACATATACTTCTGTATGGCGTCGCAGTATTGTGGACCTGTCTAAAAAAGAAAACCACCCTTTCTAAACTAAACAAAGTTCAGCGTATGGCTGAACTAAGCATATCAGGGGCGCTTCATACCACACCCAGTGAGGCACTGGATGCTATCCTGGACATCCCATGTCTCAGGGAATCCCTCGCCTGGACTAATCAGAGCACTGGCCATGCCCCTATCCTTGAAGAGAAGCCTACCATCCCTTCAAAAACAGATTACTGCGTGCCAGTAACACAACTGGAAACTCCCTTCAATATATACTTCCCTCAAAGGAAAGGGAGGAATGGGTTCATGGCACCCCGACCCACCGGCATCCATAACCTTCTTTACGGACGGCTCCAAGCTAGCTAGCTAGCGTAGGCAGAGGAGTCTACTCCGAACAACTGAACATACAGTTATCCTTCAGCCTTCAAACACACTGCAGTGTATTTTAGGCTGAGGTATTTGCCACAAAGGAAGCTATGGACTGCCTAGAAAAGCTCATAGTTAGCCTTAGCAATATAAACATATATATTGATAGTCAGGCAGCAATAAAATCCATCAGCTCGATATCTTCCAATTCGATATCAGTAACAAGCTGTCGCAAATCTCTACATGAGATGGCTAAACAGCATGTTATTAGACTGATATGGGTTCCTGGTCACCAGGACATTGAAAGCAACTGCAAAGCCGATGAGTTTGCTAGGAAAGGCACTATACTTCCACTCCTCGTGGACAAGGAAGGTATGAGTATGCCTCTAGCTACATGTAAGCTCAACATCAAGGAGGAGTATAGGCGCAGGTCATGCTTAAATTTTCAAAATGCCACCTGTGCCCGCATAGCACACCAGACATGACATGGCCAAATAGCTCCAAGCGCGCAAGGAGCTGTGCAAAGTCAGACCAACTGGCAGCTGGTCGGCATTCATGCCAACGACTCCAGTCCATACTGCAGAAGCTGGAGCAAGAAGTGGAATCCGGAACACTTCTTCGCCTCTGCCCACACTTGCCAGGAAAAGCCTGGCAATCCTGGGAACCTACCCTAACTGTTTAGAATCGACATAGGATAGGAAATTCATCAACGCATCTGGCTGGTTAAATGTTTAACTGTTAGAATGCTTTTGTAGGCACGACTGCAGGAGGAAACCCCCCCTGGATCCCATTCGGTATCAGTACGGGCCAAATATGGCCTAAGTGTGTCAGCCCAGGGCTGACAGCTGAAATAACCTAACCTAACCTAAGGCTTTGCAAGTCTTCTCTATAGTCCTTCCACTCGTTCTGAAGATTCGCAGGTAATTCCTCGTCCCAGTCGAGTTTTGATTCCCAGAGTCGTTGCCAAACATTTTTTGCTTTTACCACAACTGGAGCGAAAAGGCCTAGAGGGTCGAAGATCTTTGCTATCTCCGAGCAAATTACACGTTTTCTAAACCTTTTTGCTGTGCATTTCTGGGCAAAGTTGATCCCTTGTTTGTCTTTTGGTCACATAAACTGACTACTTAAAGGCGTCGCAACTAGCACTTGTAACTAGTTGGACTTTACGGAGAGGGAGGTCCTTCGTTGCGCACAGTGAATGCGATGGTAGAAAAGAATGACTTGTATGCGCTAAGACTCTAAAGACACTCCAAAAGACACTGACTTTATTGAAGAAAAATGCATCGTTTTTATACAGAATTTTTAGAAGATAATGTTTGCTTAGGATTAGCTATGCTATCTGCGGGTTGACCTAAACAATCAATGGTTATCTATGCGTGTACAGATACCAAGTCTTAAACTGATCTTATTTATGACGCTGACTGAGCTACTCTGCTAAGTGCAGGCCGCTCAAGGCGGCCGCAGGGCCGCTCAACATATTTCTTATCGCAATCCATGGATTGGGTGTACTTTATTACTGTGTACGCTGCGCTATCTGCAGCGTACAACTGGCTTAATATTAAAATGAATCTAAACATTCTCCCGGCCGTTGAATCGGTGATCAACCATCATCTAGATCCAGTGTGAATCGTCTTGGGGATGCTGATGGCACGGGTGTAATGGCAGCCTCATTCCTTGTAGCTGTTGGTTGCAAGGTCCAAAAGCGTTGCTTCCGTAGTGTATAGGCAAGTAGGACAAGGACGGATACTACTAAAACAGCATACGCGGCGATATGATGATGTTGTACTGAACTTATTTGGTCGGGCAGCTCTTGTTTGTTGAGTGCGTTCAATTTTAGCTGCAAGTCATCCAGATCCTTATCTTCTTGTACCTTGTTCTCTGATATGTTGATTTGAGTCGTGTTTGGCTTGATTATGTTGCCAAAATGAGCATAGCCCTTTCTCACATGACTTATAATGATGTTGAAAGTACTGATGCTAATTTCTGAGTTGCGTGCAGTACAACCTGATGACAACGATAGGAGTCCGGTGTCCATCAGTTGTATATTAGACGGGGTTCCGTTGCATACGGCTTGTAGTTCCATTACAGAATGCGTTGCAAAGATCCAATTATTAGGATGGTGTGTTTTTGACCATACCATTTTGGTTGCTCTATGAGTTACTTGACACATTGTTGGTGTTTTGTTGTTAAAAAGTTGAAACTCACACCGATTATTAACATTAAACATAGCTTGATGGTCAAAGCATATGTATTCTTCATTTGGTAATGTTCGGCAGCGTTGTAGATCATCTGTTGTGAGTCCCATGAATTGATCCCTGTGGCTGTTTACAGCTATAATAGGTGTTTTAAGCTCAAATAGTCGCCAGCTTGTTGAGTCCCACATCGGAATCGGCACAATATTGAAAAGTTCTAATATTGATGTTGACACTAGTGGTAGTCTTATTCTAAATATTACATGAGTGTCGGTAACTGTGCCTTCTGCTCGCATAATTCTGTACAGGTGAATAACGTCAGATGATGTAACTGGTAGCATTTGATCTGGCGGCAAATGATCCCGAATTTGATCCAATTGTTCCTTTAATTGATCGGGAGAGATCAACGTTGGGCTTATTGTACGGTGGCGAATTCCAGTAAGTACGTCCACTATTTCGGATTGCATGCGTTGAAGGCTGGCTGCTAACAGTGTTAATTGAGTTGTTAACGCCAAGTAAGTCTCCGTGAGACGTGCACCAGTGTATTTTCCTCTAGTTTGGCTAATGATAGCAACTTGCTGTTCAAGCAGTTTTAGTCGCTTGTCAGATGCAGATCTTGACTTCTTGACAATGTTAATGGTTGAATCAAGTACCGAAGTTTGATTCTTCAGCAATGTCAGTAAAAATTCTTCGTTTGTTTTTACCTTCTCTATCACCTTGGTCATTTCATTAGCGTAGTTCGAGTCTAATACTCCGAATAGACTGTTCGCAATGTTACCCACTGCATCAAATGGAGACCGGCGATTTCGTGTATGTTGCATAAGTGAATTTGTCATTTGTAATTCATCATACAAGTGACGAAAGTGCTGAGATATGGAGACATATGGACATATGTGATTATTATTTAATTCTGGGCATATGTATTTGAATTCGTTTATGCCTGAATTAAATGTTTTCATATCGCGCCAGTATGGTTCCAATTCATAGTATATTACCATGGTCCAGTCAGATACTGCTCTCTTCGTTGTTCCAATTTTTTCATAATAGATTCCAGGCTTTGTGTTGAATCGTGTCACAGATATTGTGTTTGTCAGTACCAAGGGTAACATTAAGAGCAGGATTACCACAGACGAAGTTATGGTTGGCGACGTTAGCCGTTTTCGTTGAACGGGTGGCGCATCGTTTTTATCTGTGTCCTCGGTTTCCTTGATGGGGCGTTTTCTGGTCATGTCTTCTGGAAATAACGGCGCAAGCCTGGTTATGGGGCGCTTGTAGATGCCTGAGGCAGTTTTAACGTCAACCACACGAACGTGATTATCCTGGCCTGGATATGTGTGTACAATGCGTCCCATTGGCCAACTCATCACAGGTATGTTGTCTTCCTTGACTAGAACAAGCATGCCTTCCTTGATATTGGGGTTGACGGCCTCCCACTTATGTCTGGCTTGCAGTTCTTGTAAATATTCCTGTGACCATTGCTTCCAAAATCCTTGCTTGAGTCTGGATACTAGTTCCCACCGTTTTAGTAAGGATTTTTCGTTGCGGTCTGTGTTGACATCGGGGGGAGCAGTCAGCGTTTTACCAATCAGAAAATGTGCTGGGGTGAGGGCTGTGTTGTCCGTAGGGTCATTTGACATTGGTGTAATTGGGCGAGAGTTTAAGATCGCTTCAATTTCGATGATCACCGTGTTTAATTCTTCGAATGTTAGAGATGCGGTATTTGTCGTGGTAACCAGTAGTCGTTTTGCAGATTTTACCGCAGCTTCCCATAGACCTCCAAATGATGGCGCTCGTGGCGGTATGAATTTGAAGGCAACTTGTTTTTTGTTGCAGTGATTGATGATCTCTGCTTGAGCCGTCTCACCAAATATTGATCCTCCTAGTTCCTTTAGTTGGTTGTTTGCTCCAACAAAGTTAGTGGCATATTCACAATGAATGGTTTGACATTTGCCGCGGCGGCTTAGGAAGCGCCGCAGGGCTCCTAGAAAGGCATTTGTTGTCAGATCGCTAACCAGCTCGAGGTGGACCGCCTTTGTAGAGAAGCAACAGAATACGGCTATGTATGCCTTATCTGGTCTTTTTCCGCGAACTTTATGATGAATCCAAATTGGTCCGCAGTAGTCTACGCCTGTAGTGAGAAACGGGCGTGTTGGTGTTACTCGATCGACTGGCAGATTACCCATAATTTGATTCATTAACTTGGGTTTTGCCTTGTTACACTTCACACAGTTGTGAACGATATTTCTCGACATAGTTTTGTCGTTCAGGATCCAATATTGTTGTCTAGCAGTTGCTCGTAAGGCTTGAGCACCGCAGTGCATGTTGTCTTCATGCAGCTCTCGTAAAATCATCTTCACCATTGGATCGTTGTAAGGCAGCAAAATCTGATGCCTTGCATTGTAAGGGAGTGGGGCTTGCTCCAATCTACCTCCAACTCGCATGAGTCCATCTGAACCTTGTATTGGAAAGAGTGATGAGATAGGACTCTTTTTGTCCACTGTGTTGTGACGCTTCAAATCTTTCAGCTCAGCTGTAAATTCAGCTTGCTGTATTGTTTGTAGAATTATATTGCGAGCGCAATCCAGTTCCATTTTACACAGCGTGGTTGTTGCTGATCTGTATCGCTTGTAGCAGAATCGCAACATATAAGCCACAATGCGTTGTAACTTACGAAATAAGTGCTGTGTTGACGCTTATTCGCCTATTGTTGCTTGAGTTGCAGTTAGGCTTATATGCTTTGTTATCCTTTCCAGGTCGCTCGGAGAGATGATGGGAGGGGCTATCCATTTGTCTGGAGTGCCATGCAAAAAGAGTGGTCCATAGAGCCATAGACTATGCTTGTGTAACTTTCGTGCGGATATTCCTCTTGAGAGCACATCTGCTGCGTTGTTGGCAGACGATACATGCCGCCAATTATTTTGACTTGTCACTGCCTGAATTTTCGCTATTCGGTTGGCCACAAACGTATGATATGTGGATGACGGCGCATTGATCCATGAAAGAACAACGGTAGAATCCGACCAAAAGTATCCTGGCACTGTGGTGGAGTCAAGGTTGAGATCGCGTCGAATTCTGTCCGCGAGCTCAGCACCCAATAATGCAGCACATAGTTCTAGCCGAGGTAGTGACTGTTTTGCGGTTGGAGCCACTCGAGACTTTGAGCATAGTAAACGCACAGATATTTGCTTGTTTTTGTACGTTGCGCGTACATATATTGCTGCGCCATATGCCTGCTCTGAAGCATCCACAAATGTGTGCAATTCCTTCGTGACTGGAGTTTTTCCATCGTATATGTGCCTTGGAATTTGTATCGAGTTAAGGCTTTGCAAGTCCTCTCTATAGTCCTTCCACTCGTTCTGTATATTCGCAGGTAATTCATCGTCCCAGTCGAGTTTTGATTCCCAGAGTCGTTGCATAAAAATTTTTGCTTTTACCACGACTGGAGCGAACAGGCCTAGAGGGTCGAAGATCTTTGCCAGCTCCGAGCAAATTACACGTTTTGTAATCCTTTTTGCTGTGCTGCTTTGTGTGCGGCCGCAAAGTTGATCCCTTTTTGGCATCCAAATAAGGCCCAATGTCTTAACACTGTAGTGTTCCAGTGTTTCGTCAAGCTTAATATCGCTTACTATGTCGTCCTTGGGAATTCCTTGAAGAATTTGCTCATTGTTTGAGCACCATTTGCGTAATTTGAATCCGTTGGGGAGCAGTATTTTTACCAACTCCTGTCGAATTTGGATTGCTTCCTGTATCGAGTCTGCTCCTGTGAGGCAATCATCTACGTAGAAGTCATCCCTTAAGGCAGAGGATCCTAATGGTGAACTGCTTGTATGAAGTGAGGCTAAGTGATTTAGACACTTAGTTGCCAAAAACGGAGCCGATGCTGTTCCATATGTGACCGTTTTTAATCGATAGTATTTTAACTCATCATTTGGATTTTGTCTCCAAACTATCATTTGATTAAATTGGTGTTCAGGGTTTATCCATATTTGGCGATACATCTTTTCGATATCTGCCGTAAATACGTACTTATGTGTTCTGAATCTCAGTAGAATTGACATGAGATCACTTTGTACGTGGGTCCTACTTCAATATGTCGTTTAATGATTTTCCTGTCGATGTCTTACATGATGCATCGAAGACTACTCTTAGCTTTGTGGTGCTGCTGTCAGGTTTCAGCACACAATGATGAGGGATGAAGTAGTGGTTTGTTGGAAGGAGTTTTCGAGGGACAGCTTTCATATGACCCAATTGTTCATATTCGGTCATGAAGTCCACATATGCCTTCCAGATTTTTGAATCTGTCCTTCTTTCAAGTGCGAGGAATCTTTTTTCTGCCGTCTCCAACGAGGGCCCCAGGGCTGAAGAATGTTCAGCAAACGGCAATTTTACGATAAATCTCCCATCTGCAGCAGTCTGCAAGTTCTCAATGAAATGGCTCTCGCACTCCTTTTCAGTTGGTGTACGATGCCTTTCTGCTGTTTCAAAGTTGTCTAGGGTCCAGAATCGCTCCATTATGGTATTCGTTTCTTCTCCTGTAGCTACTGCACAAATGGCTGCTGACGTCTTTGATTCTTTTACTTTTCCAGCCACAACCCATCCCAACTTGGTCTTTTGCATGATTGGACCAGAGGGTATTTTGTGTTGTTGTGGGAGCAATAGTGCATAATAGTGTTCCGCACCGATAAGCATGTCGATTTTGCCAGGTTTGTTGAATTGGGGATCTGCCAATGGAAGGGTTGCTGGTATGTTCCAATCTTTATTATTTATGCTTTGGGCTGGCTGATCCGTAATAATGTGCGGTAGAATAAATGCTTCGATCCGCAATGTAAAGTCGTTGTATAATGACTTTACCAACAGATTTACACGAGCTCTGCTTGTCTTTTGTTGTCTACCGATGCCTTCAATTCGTAGTGTGGAATCGTGTTGTTTTAAAGATAATAAAGAGGCGAGTCGTTCTGATATTACGTTAATCTGTGATCCAGAATCCAGCAAAGCCTTGAAAGTAGCTTGTTGTCCATTATTTCCTTGGACTATTACCTTTGCTGTTGCAAGTAGATTTATATTTTTGATACTTGCTGATGCTACAATTGGATTTTGTTGCTCCATTGAAGAATTTTCCAAATGCAGCAGCGTGTTGTGTCTTTTTTGGCACTTGAAGCATTTAAAACGACTTGGGCAAACCTTTGCCATGTGGTCTCCTTTGAGGCAGTTGACGCATAGTTTTTGTCGTTGGATCCAATTCAATCTCTCAGCGGCTGTCTTTGCACGGAAATCGTCGCACCGAAATATGATATGATCAGACTTCTTGCAATAGAGGCAATTCTTCCTTGTAGTTGAGGAGGATGCACAAGTTGATCCCATCGAATGCCTTTTGGCATTGCTATGTGTTTTGCTTCCGCTATTTAAAACATGAACTCGTTGTTCAAGAAACTGGAGCATGGTGTCCAGTTTCTGTATTTGCTTTGAGTTGCTTAATGATTGCTCGTACAGCGTTTTATTTGTGCTGTCCAGCTTATTTTGAATGACCGCTATTAAAATTGGGTCCCACGTTGAGATGTCTAATCCGAGTCCCTTGAGAGATGCAAGGGACTCCAAAGTGACTATGTATAGTTCCTTAAGCGATTTTGTATTGTCGTTAATGGCTTGTTGCATTAAAAATCGGTTCAATACCGTTGATGCTATGTCTCTTGGATTGTCGTACGCGTCAACCAACATGTTCCATGCGTGAAGGTAGTTATCCTCTTTTAAGTCGATTTGGCGTATTAGTCTCTCTGCCTCACCGATCACGCTGGTTTTTAAATACCACATTTTTTGAATTGTTGGCATGTTGGTCTTGTGTACCATGGACACAAACATATCAAAGAATTGTGTCCATTTTAATATATCCCCATCAAATTTGGGGATGGTTATGCGAGGCAAGTTTATGTCTTTGGGGCACTGCTTATTTTCTTTTGAAGCTATTGCCCTTTGTACATCTTCTACCTGTAGATTTGTATCATATCCATTTTCTTTTGGATTTTCAACTTCTTCATACAGCCGAAAATGGACCTCTTGAATTTGTGTCCATAGATTCCTTATGAGCTCTAATGCTGCGTGCTCAATAGGGGTGCTTTGGCGCAATGTGCGGTGTAGTGATGCGATCATTGCCCTCTGTCGCCGGCACAACGCAATCACCTTGGGTTCTAAGGTTGATTGCTGACGCTGTCCATCGCCAATCTCAAGCTTCTTGCTTGTGGCTTGATTTATGGTTTCAGCGTCGTTTTTGATTATTTTAAGTACTTTAGAACTGTTGTTCGTATGTCCTCATAGTAGGTGAAGTATTCATGATTTTTCTGTAGCTCGCCAGATTTCTATGACTTCGTCATTTTCTTGGACAACATTCCATTTCTCATTGAGAGAATCTGCTTAATTGTGATAGCCGGTCTGAGATTTTCTCTCAGCGGAATCTTTTTATAATTAGATATCAGCGAACAACTCATCGCTAATATCTTGCTGGACATCAAGCAACTCATTGATGGTTCTTTTTTCTGATGCCATTTTGACTGATTTTTGTCGCTTGTTGGACTTTTACAGATATGTATTGGTATATCTGTTTCTTAATCAGTTTTTATTTTTGTCGCTTGATGGACTTTATTATAAGTGCTGTGGTCGTTCAACTAACGAGAGCACACTTTTATCCTGATATGTCGCCTAGTTGACAACTTCAGATGGTCTCACTAACACTGATATAGTGAACTGTGTTAGGAGATTCCAGGTATCCTTTTGATTGTCGCCTTGTTGACAACTTCAAATGTGGATTTTTGGAGATTGGTTATCCCTTTGTCGCCTAGTTGACAACTGCAGGAATTCACGTCGGGGTCACCAAAATGTTTGTGTATATTTTAAGGGAAGTAGTCAGCACATAAACTGACTACTTAAAGGCGTCGCAACTAGCACTTGTAACTAGTTGGACTTTACGGAGAGGGAGGTCCCTTCGTTGCGCAGCAGTGAATGCGATGGTAGAAAAGAATGACTTGTATGTGCTAAGACTCTAAAGACACTCCAAAAGACACTGACTTTATTGAAGAAAAATGCATCGTTTTTATACAGAATTTTTGGATAATGTTTTTGACTTAGGATTAGCTATGCTATCTGCGGGTTGACCTAAACAATCAATAGTTATCTATGCGTGTACAGATACCAATCTAAACTGATCTTATTTATGACGCTGACTGAGCTGCTCTCTGTTAAGTGCAGGCCGCTCAAGTGCAGGCCGCTCGAGTGCAGGCCGCTCAAGTGCGGGGCCGCTCAACATATTTCGTATCGCAATCCATGGATTGGGTGTACTTTATTACTGTGTACGCTGCTATCTGCAGCGTACAACTGGCTTACTATTAAAATGAATCTAAACAGCATCCAAATAAGGCCCAATGTCTTAACACTGTAGTGTTCCAGTGTTTCGTCATGCTTAATATCGCTTACTATGTCGTCCTTGGGAATTCCTTGAAGAATTTGCTCATTGTTTGAGCACCATTTGTGTAATTTGAATCCGTTGGGGAGCATGTACCAACTCCTGTTGGATTTGGATTGCTTCCTGTATCAGGACTGGTCTTGTGAGGCGATCATCTACGTAGAAGTCATCCCTTAAGGCGTGGTGATCTGCTTGTATGAAGTGAGGCTAAGTGATTTAGACACTTAGTTGCCAAAACGGAGCCGATGCTGTTCCATATGTGACCGTTTTTAATCGATAGGTATTTTAACTCATCATTTGGATTTTGCTCCAAACCATCATTTGATTAAATTGGTGTTCAGGGTTTCCATATTTGGCGATACATCTTTTCGATATTGGCGAAATACGTACTTGTGTTGTTCTGAATCTGGTAGAATTGACATGAGATAACTTTGTATCGTTGGTTCTTACTTGCAATATGTCGTTTAATGATTTCCTGTCCCGATGTCTTACATGATGCATCGAAGACTACTCTTGGGATTTGTGGTGCTCTCAGGTTTCAGACACAATAAATAAGGATGAAGTAGTGGGTTGTTGGAAGGAGTTTTTGAGGGGACAGCCTTCATAGTGACCCAATTGTTCATATCGTGATGAAGTCCACATATGCCTCAGATTTTTGAATTTGTCCTTTGAGCGGAATCTTTTTTCTGCCGCTCCACGAGGGCCCTGGCTGAAGAATGTTGCAAAGGCAATTTTACGATAAATCTCCCATCTGAGTAGCTGCAAATTCTCAACGAAATGCTTCTGTGCTCCTTTTCAGTGGTATCGATGCCTTTCTGCTGTTTCAAAGTTGTCTAGAGTCCAGATTCGCTCCATTATGGTATTCGTTCTTTTTCCTAATAGACTGTAACAAAGGGCTGCTGACGTCTTTGATTCTTTTACTTTTCCAGCCACAACCCATCCCAACTTGGTCTTTTGCATGATTGGAACAGGTATTTTGTGTTGTGTGGGAGCGATAGTGCAAGTGTTCCGCACCGATAAGCAGGTCGATTTTGCCAGGTTTGTTGAATTGGAATCTGCCAATGGAAGGGTTGCTGGTATGTTCCAATCTTTATTATCTTAGGCTGGGCTGATCACAAATAATGTGGTAGAATAAATGTTTCGATCCGCTAAAATTGTGTTTGATAATGACTTTACCAACAGATTTCACATGCTCTGCTTGTCTTTTGTTTTTTTACAATGCCTTCAATTCAGTGTGGAAATTTGGTTTTTAAAGATAATAAAGAGGCGAGTCGTTCTGATATTACGTTAATCTGTGATCCAGAATCTGCAAAGCCTTGAAAGTAGCTTGTTGTCCATTATTTCCTTGGACTATTACCTTTGCTGTTTGCAAGTAGATTCATATTTTTGATACTTACTGATGCACAACTATGGTTTCGTTGTTTGCTGAAATTTCCAAATGCAGCGTGTTGTGTCTTTTTTGGCACTTGAAGCATTTAAACGACTTGGGCAAACCTTCAGCCTAGGCAGTTGACACATAGTTTTTGTCGTTGGATCCAATTCAATCCCTCAGCGGCTGTCTTTGCACGGAAATCGTCGCACCGAAATATGATATTAAAGCTTCTTGCAAGTGAGGCAATTCTTCCTTGTAGTTGAGGAGGATGCACAAGTTGATCCCATCGAATGCCTTTTGGCATTGCTAGATGTTTCGCCCCACTTAAAAACGGACTCATTGTTGCAAAAACTGGAGCATGGTGTTCAGTTTCTGTATTGCTTTGAGTTGCTTAATAATTGCTCGGTACAGCGTTTTATTTGTGCGGTCCAGCTTATTTTGAATGACCGCTACTAAAAATTGCGTTCCCACGTTAGATTACAGTTCAAGGTCCCTTAAATTTAAAGATTCAAGGGACTCCAAAGTGACTATGTATAGTTCCTTAAGCGATTTTGTATTGTCGTTAATGGCTTGTTGCATTAAAAATCGGTTCAATACCGTTGATGCTATGTCTCTAGGATTGTCGTATGCGTCAACCAACATGTTCCATGCGTGAAGGTAGTTATCCTCTTTTAAGTCGATTTGGCGTATTAATCTTTCTGCCTCACCGATCACGCTGGTTTTTAAATACCACATTTTTTGAATTGTTGGCATGTTGTTTGTGCCATGACACAAACATATCAAAGAATTGTGTCCATTTTGTGTGATACCATCAAATTTGGGGATGGTTATGCGAGGCAAGTTTTGCCTTTTGGTGCACTGCTTATTTTCTTTTGAAGCTAATGCCCTTTGTACATCTTCTACCTTTTAGATACACCTTTGGAATATCCATTTTCTTCTGGATTTTCAACTTTTCCACCCGCCAAAAATGGACCTCTTGAATTTGTGTCCATAGATTCCTTATGAGCTCTAATGCCGCTGTGCTCAATAGGGGTGCTTGGCGCAATGTGCGGTGTAGTGATGCGATCATTGCCCTTTGTCGCCGGCACAACGCAATCCCTTGGGGTTCTAAGGTTGGTATGATTGTGCAACTGTCCATCATCTCAAGCTTCTTGCTTGCGGATTTATTATTGGGTTTCAGCATCGTTTTTGATTAGTTCTAAGTACTTTTAGAACTGTTGCTTATGTCCTCATAGTATGTGAAATATTCATGATTTTTCTGTAGCTCACAGGATTTCTAATGACTTCGTCATTTTCTTGGACAACATCCATTCCATTAAGAGAACGCTTTAATTTTGTGATACCGGTCTGGAGGTTTTCTTCCATGCGGAATCTTTTTTATAATTATATAAATCAGCCCGGACAATCTCATCGCTAATAACTTGCTGGACATCGAGCAACTCATTGATTGTTCTTTTTTAATGCCATTTTGACTGATTTGTTGTCGCTTGTTGAACTTTTACAGATATGTACTGGTATATCTGTTTCTTAATTATTTTTTTTCTTTTTTTTTTTGTCGCTTGGTGGACTTTGATATAAGGGTACGTGCTGTTCAACTAGAATGAGAGACTCGTTCGACTAACGGAGACGCTTGTTAGTTGCCTATTTATATGGCTTTTGTAACACAGATTATAAAGTTATGTTGGGAGATTGCAGGTCCTTGGGATTGTTCCTTGTCGACAACTTCAAATGTGGATTTTTGGAGATTGGTTGTCCTTTATCCCTAGTTGCGCCAGCTAAGCGGGAGGAATTCACGTTGGGCTACCAAAATGTTTGTGTATATTTAAGGGAAGTAGTCAGCACATAAACTGGCTCTTAAGGGCGTCGCAACTAGGCACTGTAACAGTGGACTCTTAGGATTTTAAGGGAGGTCCCTCGGTGCTGAATACAGGAGTGATGGAAAAGAAATGACCTTGTATGGCTAAGCTCTAGACACTCCAAAAGACACTAGACTTTATCTAAGAGAATGCATCGTTTTTATACAGAATTTTTAGAAGATAATGTTTGCTTAGGATTAGATGCTATCTGCGGGTTGGCCTGACAATCAATGGTTATCCATCGGTACGGAAGATACCAAGTCTTAAAATGGCCATCTATATTTATGCCGACTGAGCTACTCTCTGCTAAGTGCAGGCGCTAAGTGCAGGCCGCTCGCCGGAGGTCGCTCCAGCGTAGGGCCCGCTCAATATATCTTTTATGCAATCAATGGATGTGGGCTTTAATTATGGTGTACGCCGCTATCTAGTGTACAATTGGCTTACTATTAAAATGAATTTTGGCATCCAATATTAAGGCCCAATGTCTTAACACTGTAGTGTTCCAGTGTTTCGTCATGCTTAATATCGCTTACTATGTCGTCCTTGGGAATTCCTTGAAGAATTTGCTCATTGTTTGAGCACCATTTGGTAAATTTGAAACTGTTGGGGAGCAGTATTTTTACCAACTCCTGTTGAATTTGGATTGCTTCCTGTATCAAGTCTGGTCTTGTGAGGCAATCATCTACGTAGAAGTCATCCCTTAAGGCATGGTGATCTGCTTATATGAAGTGGTAAGCTAAGTGATTTAGACACTTTAGTTGCCAAAAACGGAGCCGATGCTGTTCCATATGTGACCGTTTTTAATCGATAAGTATTTTAACTCATCATTTGGATTTTGTCTCCAAACTATCATTTGATTAAATTGGTGTTAAGGGTTTATCCATATTTGGCGATACATCTTTTCGATATCTGCCCTGAAAGTACTTATGTGTTCTGAATCTCAGTAGAATTGACATGAGATCACTTTGTACCGTGGGTCCTACTTGCAATATGTCGTTTAATGATTTCCCTGTCGATGTCTTACATGATGCATCGAAGACTACTCTTAGCTTTGTGGTGCTGCTGTCAGGTTTCAGCACACAATAATGAGGGATGAAGTAGTGGGTTGTTGGAAGGAGTTTTTGAGGGACAGCTTTCATATGACCCAATTGTTCATATTCGGTCATGAAGTCCACATATGCCTTCCAGATTTTTGAATCTGTCCTTCTTTTAAGTGCGAGGAATCTTTTTTCTTGCCGTCTCCAACGAGGGCCCAGGGCTGAAGAATGTTCAGCAAACGGCAATTTTACGATAAATCTCCCATCTGCAGCAGTCTGCAAATTCTCAACGAAATGGCTCTCGTACTCCTTTTCAGTTTGGTGTCAATGCCTTTGCTGTTTCAAAGTTGTCTAAAGTCCAGATTCGCTCCATTATGGTATTCGTTTCTTCTCCTGTAGCCTACACAAAGGGCTGTGAATCTTTGACTTACTTCAGCAACCCATCCAACTTGGTCTTTTGCATGATTGGAACAGAGGGTATTTTGTGTTGTTGTGGGAGCAATAGTGCGTAATAGTGTTCCGCACCGATAACAGGTCGACTTTGCCAGGTTTGTTGAGGGATCTGCCAATGGAAGGGTTGCTGGTATGTTCCAATCTTTATTATTTATCTTTGGGCTGGCTGATCCGTAATTGTGCGGGAGAATAAATGCTTCGATCCGCAATGTAAAGTCATTGTATAATGACTTTACCAGGTTGCACGGCTCTGCTTGTCTTTTGTTGTCTACCGATGCCTTCAATTCGTAGTGTGGAATCGTGTTGTTTTAAAGATAATAAAGAGGCAAGGTCGTTCCGTGATATTCATTAATCTGTGATCCAGAATCCAGCAAAGCCTTGAAAGTAGCTTGTTGTCCATTATTTCCTTGACTATTACCTTTGCTTTGCAAGTAGATTTATATTTTTGATACTTACTGATGCTACAATTGGATTTTGTTGCTCCATTGAAGAATTTTCCAAATGCAGCAGCGTGTTGTGTCTTTTTTGGCACTGGAAGCATTTAAAACGACTTGGGCAAACCTTTGCCATGTGGTCTCCTTTGAGGCAGTTGACACATAGCGTTTGTCGTTGGATCCAATTCAATCTCTCAACGGCTGTCTTTGCACGGAAATCGTCGCACCGAAATATAATATGATCAGACTTCTTGCAATAGAGGCAATTCTTCCTTGTAGTTGAGGAAGGATGCACAAGTTGATCCCATCGAATGCCTTTTGGCATTGCTATGTGTTTTGCTTCCGCTATTTAAGATGAACTCGTTGTTCAAGAAACTGGAGCATGGTGTCCAGTTTCTGTATTTGTTTGAGTTGCTTAATGATTGCTCGTACAGCGTTTTATTTGTGCGGTCCAGCTTATTTTGAATGACCGCTATTAAAATTGGATCCCACGTTGAGATGTCTAATCCGAGTCCCTTGAGAGAATGTCGACTCCAAGTGACTATGTATAGTTCCTTAAGCGATTTTGTATTGTCGTTAATGGCTTGTTGCATTAAAAATCGGTTCAATTCCGTTGATGCTATGTCTCTTGGATTGTCGTATGCGTCAACCAACATGTTCCATGCGTGAAGGTAGTTATCCTCTTTTAAGTCGATTTGGCGTATTAATCTTTCTGCCTCACCGATCACGCTGGTTTTTAAATACCACATTTTTCGAATTGTTGGCATGTTGGTCTTATATACCATGGACACAAACATATCAAAGAATTGTGTCCATTTTAATATATCCCCATCAAATTTGGGGATGGTTATGCGAGGCAAGTTTATGTCTTTGGTGCACTGCTTATTTTCTTTTGAAGCTAATGCCCTTTGTACATCTTCTACCTGTAGATACACCTTTGTATCATATCCATTTTCTTCTGGATTTTCAACTTCTTCATACAGCCGAAAATGGACCTCTTGAATTTGTGTCCATAGATTCCTTATGAGCTCTAATGCTGCGTGCTCAATAGGGGTGCTTTGGCGCAATGTGCGGTGTAGTGATGCGATCATTGCCCTTTGTCGCCGGCACAACGCAATCCTTGGGTTCTAAGGTTGATTGCTGACGCTGGCCATCGCCAATCTCAAGCTTCTTGCTTGCGGCTTGATTTATGGTTTCAGCATCGTTTTTGATTATTTCTAAGTACTTTAGATCTCTTGTTCTTATGTCCTCATAGTATGTGAAATATTCCTGATTTTTTCTGTAGCTCGCCGGAATTTCTAATGACTTCGTAATTTTCTTGGACAATTTCCATTCTCATTGAGAGAACCTGCTTTAATTTTGTGATAGCCGGTCTGAGATTTTCTCTCAGCGGAATCTTTTTTATAATTAGATATCAGCCGAACAATCTCATCGCTAATATCTTGCTGGACATCAAGCAACTCATTGATTGTTCTTTTTTCTGATGCCATTTTGACTGATTTTTGTCGCTTGTTGGACTTTTACAGATATGTACTGGTATATCTGTTTCTTAATCAGTTCTTTTTTTTTTTTTGTCGCTTGGTGGACTTTGATATAAGTGCTGTGGTCGTTCAACTAACGAGAGCACACTTTTATCCTGATATGTCGCCTAGTTGACAACTTCAGATGGTCTCAGTAACACAGATATAGTGAACTATGTTAGGAGATTGCAGGTATCCTTTTGATTGTCGCCTTGTTGACAACTTCAAATGTGGATTTTTGGAGATTGGTTATCCCTTTGTCGCCTAGTTGACAACTGCAGGAATTCACGTCGGGGTCACCAAAATGTTTGTGTATATTTTAAGGGAAGTAGTCAGCACATAAACTGACTACTTAAAGGCGTCGCAACTAGCACTTGTAACTAGTTGGACTTTACGGAGAGGGAGGTCCTTCGTTGCGCACAGTGAATGCGATGGTAGAAAAGAATGACTTGTATGTGCTAAGACTCTAAAGACACTCCAAAAGACACTGACTTTATTGAAGAAAAATGCATCGTTTTTATACAGAATTTTTAGAAGATAATGTTTGCTTAAGGGATTGGCTATGCTATCTGTGGGTTGACCTAAACAATCAATGGTTATCTATGCGTGTACAGATACCAAGTCTTAAGCTTGATCTATTTATGACGCTGACTGAGCTACTCTGCTAAGTGCAGGCCGCTCAAGTGCAGGCCGCTCAATTGCAGGCCGCTCAAGTGCAGGCCGCTCAAGTGCAGGCCACTCAACACATTTCTTATCGCAATCCATGGGATCGGTGTACTTTATTACTGTGTACGCTGCGCTATCTGCAGCGTACGACTGGCTTACTATTAAAATGAATCTAAACAGCATCCAAATAAGGCCCAATGCTCTAACACTGTAGTGTTCCGTTTCATCATGCTTAATATCGCTACTATGTCGTCCTTGGGAATTCCTTGAAGAATTTGCTCATTGTTTGAGCACCATTTGTGTAATTTGAATCCGTTGGGGAGCAGTATTTTTACCAACTCCTGTCGAATTTGGATTGCTTCCTGTATCAAGTCTGGTCTTGTGAGGCAATCATCTACGTAGAAGTCATCCCTTAAGGCATGGTGATCTGCTTATATGAAGTGAGGCCAAATGATTTAGACACTTAGTTGCCAAAAACGGAGACGATGCTGTTCCATATGTGACCGTTATTAATCGATAGTATTTTAACTCATTATTTGGAAAACGTATTTATGTGTTCTGAATGTTAGTAGAATTGACATGAGATGACTTTGTACCGTGCGTCCTACTTGCAATATGTCATTTAATGATTTTCCTGTCGATGTCTTACATGATGCATCGAAGACTACTCTTAGCTTTGTGGTGCTGCTGTTAGATTTCAGCACACAATGGTGAGGGATGAAATAATGGTTTATTGGAAGGAGTTTTCGAGGGACAGCTTTCATATGACCCAATTGTTCATATTCGGTCATGAAGTCCACATATGCCTTCCAGATTTTTGAATATGTCCTTCTTTCTAGTGCGAGGAATCTTTTGCGATAAATTTCCCATCTGCAGCAGTCTGCAAATTCTCAACGAAATGGCTCTCGTACTCCTTTTCAATTGGTGTACGATGCCTTTCTGCTGTTTCAAAGTTGTGTAGGGTCCAGAATCGCTCCATTATGATATTCGTTTCTTCTCCTGTAGCTACTGCACAAATGGCTGCTGGCATCCTTGATGCTTTTATTTTTCCGGCCACAACCCATCCCAACTTGGTCTTTTGCATGATTGGAACAGAGAGTATTTTGTGTTGTTGTGGGAGCAATAGTGCATAATAGTGTTCCGCACCCATAAGCATGTCGATTTTGCCAGGTTTGTTGAATTGGGGATCTGCCAACGGTAGGGTTGCTGGCATGTTCCAATCTTTATTATTTATACTTTGGGCTGGCTGATCCGTAATAATGTGCGGTAGAATAAATGCTTCAATCCGCATTGTAAAATCGTTGTATAATGACTTTACCAACAGATTAACACGAGCTCTGCTTGTCTTTTGTTGTCTACCGATGCCTTCAATTCATTGTGTCGAGTCGTGTCGTTTTAAAGATAATAAAGAGGCAAGTCGTTCTGATATTACGTTAATCGGTGATCCAGAATTCAGCAAAGCCTTGAAAGTAGCTTGTTGCCCATTATTTCATTGGACTATTACCTTTCCAGTTGCAAGTAGATTTATATTTTTGCTACTTGCTGATGCTACAATTGGATGTTGTTGCTCCATTGAAGAATTTTGAATCCAATTTAATCTCTCAGCGGCTGTCTTTGCACGGAAATCGTCGCACCGAAATATGATATGATTAGACTTCTTGCAATAGAGACAATTCTTCCTTGTAGTTGAGGAGGATGCACAAGTTGATCCCATCGAATCCCTTTTGGCATTGCTGTGTGTTTTGCTTCCGCTAGCTAAAACACGAACTCGTTGTTCAAGAAACTGGAGCATGGTGTCCAGTTTTTGAATTTGCTTCGAGTTGCTTAATGATTGCTCGTACAGTGTTTTATTTGTGCTGTCCAGCTTATTTCGTATGACCGCTATAAAAATTGGGTCCCACGTTGAGATATCTAATCCGAGTCCCTTGAGAAATGCAAGGGACTTTAAAGTGACTATGTATAGTTCCTTAAGCGATTTTGTATTGTCGTTAATAGCTTGTTGCATTAAAAATCGGTTCAATTCCGTTGATGCTATGTCTCTTGGATTGTCGTATAGTCAACCGACATGTTCATGCGTGAAGGTAGTTATCCTCTTTCAAGTCGATTTGGCGTGTTAGTCTTTCTGCCTCACCGATCACGCTGGTTTTTAGATACCAAATTTTTTGAATTGTTTACATGTTGGTCCCGGTACCATCAAAGAATTGTGTCTATTTTAAGATATCTCCATCAAATTTGGGGATGGTTATGCGAGGCAAGTTTATGTCATTGGCGCACTGCTTAATGCTTTTTGAAGCTAGTGCCCTTTGAATATCTTCTTCTGCCTGTAGATACTCCTTTGTATCATATCCATTTTCTTCTGGATTTTCAACTTCTTCATACAGCCGAAAGTTTACCTCTTGAATTTGTGTCCATAGATTCCTTATGAGCTCTACCGCTGCGTGCTCAATAGGGGTGCTTTGCAATGTGCGATGCAGTGATGCGCATTGCCCTTTGTCGCCGGCACAACGCAATCACCTTGGATTTTAAGGTTGATTGCTAACGCTGTCCATCGCCCATCTCAAGCTTCTTGCTTGTGGCTTGATTTATGGTTTCAGCATCGTTTTTGATTACTTCTAAGTACTTTAGAACTGTTGTTCTTATGCCCTCATAGTAGGTGAAGTATTCATGATTTTTCGGTAGCTCACCAGATTTTCTTATGACTTCGTAATTTTCTTGGACAATATTCCATCTCTAATTGAGAGAATCTGCTTTAATTTTGTGATAGCCGGTCTGAGACTTTCTCTCAGCGGAATCCTTTTTATAATTAGATATCAGCCGTACAATCTCATTGCTAATATCTTGCTGGACATCAAGTAACTCATTGATGGTTCTATTTTCTGATGCCATTTTGACTGATTTTTGTCGCTTGTTGGACTTTTACAGATATGTACTGTTATATCTGTTTCTTAGTCAGTTTTTATTTTTGTAGCTTGATTGACTTTGTATAAGTGCTATGGTCGTTCAACTAACGAGATCACACTTTTATCCTGATATGTCGCCTAGTTGACAACTTCAGATGGTCTCACTAACACAGATATAGTGAACTGTATTAGGAGATTGCAGGTATCCTTTTGATTGTCGCCTTGTTGACAACTTCAAATTTGGATTTTTGGAGGTTGGTTATCCTTTTGTCGGCTAGTTGACAACTGCAGGAATCACGTCGGGGTCACCAAAATGTATATTTTAAGGGAAGCAGTCAGCACATAAACTGACTACTAAAAGGCGTCGCAACTATCACTTGTAACTAGTTGGACTTACGGAGAGGGAGGTCCTTCGTTGCGCACAGTAAGTGCGATGGTAGAAATGAATGAGTAGACTTGTATGTACTAAGACTCTAAAAGACATACTCGTATGTACAGAATTTATAGACGATAATGTTTGCTTAGGACTAATTATGCTATTTGCGGGTTGCCCTAAACAATCAATAGTTATCTATGCGTGTACAGATATCATGTCGTAAATTATCTTATTTAATTGCAGGCCGCTCGACAGATGGTGTGAACATATTTCAAATCGCAACCCATGGATTGGGTGTACTTTATTTGCTGTGTATTTGCGCTATATGCAGAGTACAACTGGCTTATGATTTATATGAATCGAAACAAAATGTTTGCGCTATCAGCTTTTTGATAGCTTTCTTCTCAATTAACAACACTAAGTTAATTCCGCTTTATGAACTTTATTGAATGTATTTAGACTAGAAGCCCAATGCTTAGTCTTTCAACAACGATAATAATTATGAAACGATCGATCAGCTAGAGTTCTGCGAAACGAAAGAATAGCTGAAGCAGCCGGCCGATCAGCGAACGCACTTTATGGGGAGAGAGAGAGAGAGAGCGAGCGCTGCATAAAGAGAGCGCTGCTAACGCTGGCTGCTGCAGCTCAAACTACACTTAACATAATGTACATATGTAATTAAGACTAACTATAAGCTATTTATATTAAGCCACGCAGGGCTCCAAATTCAAGCATGTTAGCAACCCATAAGCAATGAAATGTCTTTGCTGCTGCTGCCAGCATGCCCCTAGAACATACTCCCCTGCCAAGTCCCGCATCAGTCGATACGTCAGAAAAAAAATGCAATATTGGTTGCCATATTCTAATAAATACACAATCCTGTTATATTACCAATTATTAAATTATTAAATTAAAGTGGTTATAGGAAACTGCACGCCTGGGTTGAAGCAAGCAGAACCTTTAGTCACAGGTCCAAGTACACGAAAAATATCATGAGCGGCTAAGAAATTATTTAGAAATTAGAAATAGAATTTTCAATGAAACGAGAAAATTATATAAAATTATTAGTATCCACTATTTTCAATTCCCGCTGCTGTGCGGAAGTGTCGTTTCTAGAATTTATAGAATTTGATAACGTTTGTAAAATGCGGGGTCAGCCAGTCGTATTTTGGCTGGAATGTTCCAATTTTGTATGTCAATTGGAATGCCGGACTGACTCTCCGTAATAGTGGGTGCGACCAAAGCTGTAAGTGAATCGGCATAGTCCGATACTTGAGACTTGAAGCGAATTTCCACCGAATGACCTTCAGTACGAACATTAGTGTGTAACTGATGCGCCAAACGAGAGGTAACCGGATGCAGTTGAGAGTAACGTTCTGCATGGAAGAAATAGGCCCAAACGACTTTTCACTAGGATAACATGCGTCGCCAGTAGCACGACTTCTGATGATCTATCGTGTGCAGCAAGAGAAGAAGAAGTCGATGGTAAAATGAATGACCAAGACGCAACGAGAGCAGAGTAGAGAGATGATCCATTGAGGGGCTGCTGGGAGAGGGTGTCATCAACGTGCAGCAGGGTATGATGCCTATTACCACAGACATGACAATTTAAACAATTAAATTTAAACAATTAAAGCAAAGAGCCAAATTCTTAACTTCCATGTGTCGCAGTGAGGAGACAAATTTCTAAATCTGCATGAATAGTATGGCCGACACAGTTACAAAATGGGCACGGAGAATTGTTTGATTGGGATGCCACAAAGGTTCGTCTACTGGGGTTAGGATTTTGATTGTTTTTTCCCACCTGAGAATTAAGGGAATGATATCCCATTGCATGCTCCAGGCTCTCTAACTTCTGGCATCGCTTCTCAAAGAATGTGTAGATTTGTAGTTGGTCCGCTGTGTTGTCGCCATTGCTAAAATTATGGAGCAGAAAAAATACTTCGATGTTTTTTCGCGAG
Organism: Drosophila sproati; assembly: GCA_018904355.1. NCBI lineage: Eukaryota > Metazoa > Arthropoda > Insecta > Diptera > Drosophilidae > Drosophila > Drosophila sproati. The sequence goes on from JAEIFY010000100.1 coordinate 117,751, forward strand.
GATGCAGGTACGTTTTGTACCTTCAGAATCAGCTACTAACAGCTTATAGTTTTTGTTTCCTAGTCCGCAAACCTGGCCTCCAATAACCAAAGTTTCTTGAACTAGTATTATATCATCTCCCCCGCCAGCTAGGCGGAGCATCAGGGCAGCAGATGCAGTGGTGATGGTTTATCTGCCGCAGTCTCAAGGACATCTGGAGATTCCACCCTCACCACCGTGTTGTTGCTGTCCTCTTCATCCGACAGTGTGAAGTCGTCTTCGTGTCAACTCATGATACATGGACTTGAGGCCCCGAGTATAACCTGGCTCCAGCTCATCATCAATTGCTCCAATCTCGGTAGAAGGACCCTGGTCGACTGTCTTGTCACAGACAACAGAGTTTTCTCCGGCCGTCGCATCTAATTTGTTCATCTTTACGGTGATGGAACCGAAGCCAAAGTTAAGCTAGCCTTTGGCAGCTTCGATAAGGCCCAGTGATTCTTTGTTAAGAATCAGCACTGCCTGATTTGTTGGCCCTTATGTGGCCTCAATTTTCACCACCGTCCGATCATGGGTGGGTAGGGACAGATTGCATAGCTGCAATAGATTTAACACCTGGTCCGGTTCCTGCAATGAGGCCGGGATCCAGATGCGTGCACGAGGTCTACTTGAGACTTCGCTCCAGTCAAACCCATGGTAGACCTCGCCAATCTCTGCTACGGCAGCCTTGTATAGCTCCACCGAGCGTGCGTCTTGGCAGGTGATGACCTTCGTATTGCCCTGGTACCACCCAGCATTTCTACATACTTAGCATCTTTAGACAGTGGACAGCTAGGGCTCCTTGGGGATTCTTCCGTCCTTGTTGCCTCTGTCAAGGATCCCTATGAGGATTCTCTCCTTGGAAATCTCTGCTCTTTTTCGCCACTTTTGTCTCGTTGCCGCAGAATAAAGTAGATTTGCATTTTAAAGAGTGGTAGAAAAGATCATAACACCGAGTACCATGAAGAAGAAAGAGTATCCATTGCGAGTAGCTAGATTGACTTGAAAGATGTTGAATATGAGATAGAACATCGGACGGGTAGAAAAATGCGGCAAGTCGATGCACTGAGTCGCGTAGCTTGTTTTGCTTTGAAGGAAACTGGGATGCACAAAATATATCTTCGAGAAGAAAGGAGATGGGGCATTCTATGTGAGTCAGATTTTTTCCGAAGATGCGAAGCGAGCCTCCGATCAAAAAAGAAAGAACGAAAATCAGTATAAATTAAATGAATTTGGTAGCTATAAAGCGCACTCAATATGGAGGTGGTTTGAAATTGAAAGGAAAATGTTTTAGTCCTTATAAAGTAGCTAAGGTCAAATCCCATGGTTGTTATGACCTTGAGAAAGTAGGAAATGGAGAAGAGCCATTTCAAACATCAACTGTAGCAACTGAAGGAGTTCGGGGTGAATCCTAGGTCAGGAGGGCCGAATGTAGGAATGGGAAAAGACACGGAGAGACGAGAATAGAAATATACGCGAAGTGGTCACCATCATTAAACGACGAGTAGACACTGACAGCGCAAAGGGAGAATGGGGAGGAGTTCTGCAATTATTCGGTGCGAAGATCTCGCCAGAAACGCACGCAAATTACAATTATGCAACCAACTCATCAAAGTTGTAAAATTACATAACACATAATGAGGAGAATATGTTGTTATTTAAGAAACCCGATAATAATATTAATAAACAATTATAATAATAGCCGTCGGTTCTGATTTACTTACTGCTAGTGAATATTGGAACCTTTCGAGGAGAGAGAGAGAGAGAGTGAGAGAGACAGCGCTGCACAAAAAGAGCTAAGATGAAGAGGATCTCCATTTGGCAAACAAGAGTTCGCGATTGCTCAAATCTAAGCAAGGATTGTCCAACACAGCGACTTTCACTGCTGCTTCCCACAATCTGCCAAAGTGTGGAGAGCAAGGGGGAATGAAACGCCAATCAATTTTGTCAGCCAGGCAGAATTGATGAAGAGCAGTAGCATGATCATCGCTCAACACCAAACATTTCAACTCCTTCAGATTGGTTTTGGTTTCTACGGAGTTTGTGGCGTTTCCGAGGAAACGCAGTGGCTTCATCAACAGCCAATTGTTGCATGGAGCGTACAGCCAAAAATGAGGCTGGTGTGGTGCTCGAACGCAATGATGGAATTTTCGTACATCCCAAGTGAGAGCAACGGCATAATTCCAAAATTTTAGCAAGGTGTTGAACAGCTGAATGACTGGGCCGGCCATGTACGTCATTGAACGACTGTCCAGAACAAACTGCAGCCGATCCATAAAATACAACCCGAAGTTTGGTAGTCGTGCCGTCCTCCTTCAATGTTGTGAAAGAAAATATTTGCAATGGTCAATACCCAGAGAATCGACAGGCGACATGTGCTTTAGGTTCAAATACTCTTGCATTCGATAATATCGATCGCAGGCGATAGAATATGATTCAGTTTCGTAGCACCCAGCCGTTAGTGACCTCATTAGAAATGTTGCTGACCTCGGCCACTTGGCTCTCAAAAAATCGAAAAAGAAAAGCTTTTTTTGCTGCTTATAAAAGATCTGGCGGAGGCAGGCTGCAGCCTTTTCGCCTTGTGGTTTTATTGAAAAAAGCCCGCATCCTCCGACTCGGTTAGCTCGCCGATGGCTAAACGTGCGAGGTTAAATACGCGCGCCTTCCAATTATTTTATATTTTCGAGAATTAAGGCCAGGCCACGGCCATCAGCATAGGAAAAAGCGAGACAACTCCACCTTGGAGGCCATCGCGGACAGCGATATTACAAGTTTTGCCGTGCAAAAATTATAAGGTATGTGCCGCAACTAGTATGGCCAAACGTGTGTTAGCGCAGTCGCTTCAGTTGTGGGGTGAAAACCCGCCAATTAAAAGATCATTGGAATTAAATTTGGCGCCCTCCCTTCCAATTTGGGACATAATTGTCATCTGAAGGCGGGTGCAAGTTTGGCCGCCCGGGCGCCAAGCTTTGGGCCGAATCTTTGTGTTTGTTTTTCTTCACACCCGTTGGCATCAGAGCATCGCAACCCGACGCCGAGAGAAACCTGTGCTCCCGATTTTTTTTGTGGATAATTCGATTCTAATTCTTTTTGTGTGCTCAAAAACAAAAGTTATTTGTATATTCAAATTACTTATAAGTGCTTGCCCCCCAAAGATTCTGCAGACGCAAAAATTATTACAATTCAAAGCGCTGCTGCATAAGTGCATCTTGGAGTGAGTGTTGTGAGAGCAAAAGCTTTTACTTGCCGACCAGAAATTGGCCATCAGTTTTTTTTCTTTTATTTGAAGTGTTGGTGCAAACAAAAAAAAATGAAAAAAAAGCTAAAAGACAAAAGAAAAAAAGTACAAATAAAATAATCTAATAAGCGAAGAGCGAAAAATACATATACAAATCATATATTAAGCTTTTGCATAAAATATCCGTTTACGCACACCACCCCATACATACACGCATCGATGGAAAGGTTTCCAACGTTGGACACATGTAAGTGTAAAATTCTTTATCTGTTGCTTTTTATATTTCGTAGGCTGAGCTTGTCTGACATGCGCATACATACCAACATATTAAACTGTACCGAAAAAGCTTTCTGCACGTGTGATCACGTCCACACGTATGCAAACGAAGACAGTATCAGATGAGCTTAAGCTTAATTTGATTTGCCTAATTATTTGAATAATAGCCATGCCTAAAAAAAAAAATAATAAAAATAACAAAACCTAATATAAGAAAAATATAAATAAAAAATTGAAAAAAAAAAACAGTTTTATCAGTTAACTATATTCTCTACCTCTACAACACATACATCAACCACATAAACATTACTTTAAGCGTGTGCAGCGAAAAAAGCTGTTTTATTGCAAGCTTCGCACACTGATCTACGAAGTACAGTGGCTGTGATAATGGTAATATTATTTTATTAACAAAATTTTGTCTTTAATTTAAATAATTAAAATTAAATTTTTAATATTTTTTTCTTAAAGTTTTATTTTTATTAATTTTTGAAATTAATGTTCTTATTCTATTTTGTCATTAAAATGAAAAAAAAAATTTTTAATTAAAATGTTATAAATGTTAATTTTCATTTACCTGGTCTAAAGAACTTGTGGGATGGTTCGGATGAGGCTGAGCTGACGCCACCAGGCGGGTCGCGGGTTGCGGATAGCGAATGGCCTCCTTCGGGGAGGTTAGCTGCGAATAATACGAGATTCCTCGTAAATAAGCAGTCCCGGACAAACAGCGGGTGCGATATTGTCAATCGCACGGACAAGGTGCTTCTCCTCACAATTACATACCCCATCCCATCCCCCACATCTCACTCCGGGCCGGACTAAGGCGTTATCCGAACCGTGCCGAGAGTCAGCTTGGCTGGGGGCCCAGGAAAAACTAGCCCAGTCTCGAACGGTGTGCTCAGACAAATGGCGACCGCCTGCTCGAATTTAGCCGTACCCGGGTAATGCGGAACTCTGCCCGGGCGGACACTCATTTCTCCGCAGCACGTGGGAATTAATGAAGATTTCCAAAAACACAAAAATACCGCAGGATCTCCCTGCGGAGTATGTCGCAAGACACCTAGAGGGTCGAGCCCTAGATGGAAAAATACGCTCTCATGTGGTAGACCAACCTCCACACTGTGCTGCTCCAGCACCAAACAGGAGAGTGCCGTATGCACAACAAACTCCGGCTTTGAGGCTAGGAGAGTGATGGTCGGACCACCCCGACCACCACGCCCAGCAACGAACGCTGCGAGTAAATGCGCTCAGCACCCAAAGAGGAAGGGAGAGTTCCTGCCACCAAGGGGTCAACCCGGTGGGCAGGAGAAATCTCTGCGGTTCAAGGGTCAAGTGGTACCTTCGGTACCTCCAGCAGGGACTCACCCCTGACGATGCCCTGAAAAAGGCCAAAGTGCCCAGGGAGGAGGTTGCAGCACCTGCGCCAGCCCCGAAAAGGCGTAGCAGCAATCTCACACCACCGGTGGTCACCCCCAAGAGGGTGTGCCCTGAGGTTGTGGGCGCTGCCCGCGGCTCGGCAGCGGCAAAGGTACTGAACGATAATGGGGTAAGAAATCTGGACCTGCGCCCAAGCACATCGCGTGCAGCGGCCACGAATCCCAGATCGCCGACACCCACCAAGACTCGCCTGTTTTATGCAGAAATGGCAAAAAAGGTTAAGGTGGCCGTGTTGCCCGTGGATTTCCCACAGGTCATGCTCAGTCACGGAGATTTATCTGTGTTGGAAGAGGCCATCATCGCGGGCATTCACTTCCGGGTTGGATTCCTGGTAATTGAATTCTCCGATGGGGCCTCGCCGATTGGCTGAGGACCGCAACATCGAGGCTACAATCGTGGAAGGGCGTGCCCCTTGAGTGCAAGGTGGGGGACGCCATACCGTCGCCCCACTGCATCACGCTGTTCTGCCCCAGGAGTGCAGATCGGTCTACCGAATCCCTGTTGGTTCTGCTGAGGAACCAGAACAGGATCGAGACCGACACCTGGGAGGTGATCTGCAGAAAGAACGAGGGTGGAGGAGCCCTCCTGGCGATCGGGATAGATGAGCTATCCAGGAACATAATTGTGGAGAAGGGGCACCAGGGATTTTTCCGTTACGGGACCATCCCCATAAGTGGACTGAAGAAGAAGAAGACTGGAGCAAACCCCAAACCTGCTCCAACGGGCAAGGAGGATGTCTCAGTGGGTAACATCACCACATCGGACACTCCTGCCCCGGAGCAGTGCAGTCCGACTGCGCAGCCCGTCGGAGGAACTCGCAGACGATGAAGAACTGGCAGATGTGACGTTCTGCCAGGAGGAGCGGCTGGGAGACGATGACATGGTGGAACGACAGCCTAGAAAGGCTTAGCGTGACCACACGTCGCCTCTTCAATAAAACAAAGAGAGACGGAATATGGGAGCAGTACCGTGAAAGCCTGACCTCCTACAATAAGGAGATAAGAAAGGCCAAACGGTAGAATTACAGGAACTTCTGCGAAAGCATAGTCAGCACAAGCGAAGGCGCCGGGCTCCATAAAGCACTGGCGAAACGAGCGCCTGATGCGAACTTAGCTCTGAAGCGTTGGGACCGTAATAAGATAATTGCAAAAATTGCAAAAAATGGCCTGCGTATGTATGACAGCAATGCGCCCTGCCCAACAATGGCCCCGGAAGCTTTCGATACCATAAGGCTCCAGCAGCAAGCTACGCTTATGGTATTACATTATAGACTAAGAAGTCACCTAACGAAACGAGGTATCTATAGCAGCGAATTGTGCAGTTTTTGAGGAAGAATCCCTATGCACATGCTAGCAGAGTGTCTCGCCTTGAATGAAGATGCACCAAATAAATAATGGTGTCCTTCAAAATCGGCATATGTTAATTGCCGACCACGGCCACTTCCACCGCATATCTACAAAAATGTGTAAGATTGAGTTTAACTGATTGCATATTTCTTCCACTGCTGGCTTTAACCGCATGTCTCAATGCCTTTCAGATATCGAAACTCTACTGATATCGTTACTGACTCTATTACTTGCTGTCACCACCATCAGGTCAATGGCAAGAAGGTTGCCAAATAAATTTGACCGCTTCTTATTTAACCGCTTCTTGTTTGCTTATCTCCTATACGAAACTCGGCCCATCTCACTGATAATTTGACCCGGCTTTCAGGTCGGTGAAATTCCTCAACTGAACCCTCCACGAGGGTGCCGACTGGTAATAGCATCACAGTGGTCCTGCAAGGTACCGATGGTAGCTAAGACTCGTGCCCCGAACCTCGGACATGAACCGACTCCATAGTTTTGTCCCTGGGAAGGGACCGAGTCATGGTTCGAGGTAATGGGCCGGACTAAGGTGTAATGCGACCCGTGTCGATAGTCAGCCAGGCAGGGGGCCCTAAAATAGCCCAGTCTTTTACGGAGCATATCGGATACCTGGCGACCTCCGATATTAATCAGCCTTACCTGCACATCGCGGGTCTCCGTGCAGGCGGACTTTCCTGTCTCAGCTCGTGAGAATCAAAAATTCATTCCAATCAACACAAAAAATCACAAAAGGAGTCCGGTACTCTTACAAAATCGCTAGGGAGCAATCCCAGACACGTAGCGGAGGCAGTGGCTTGTAAGCCTGGCCAAAGCGGTAATACGACAAAAGTGGCGGAAAAACCTGTTTGTCAAGCTAGTGGTGAGGGTGCAGCTGGTAAGAACCCCAACCCATTCGACTCTGTGGTAGGTAGGCAAAGCACTTGTGCAGCCAACCTGCCAGCCGGAGCGGATGCAAAGGGCGAAAAACCAACTACCAGCGCTGCGGCTAAGAGGTTTACATATGCCGACCGAAGAAATGCTGCAAGCATTCATCCGCTGCTCTGATGCTCCGCCTGGCTGGAGGCGGAGACGACATAGTACTAGTTCAAGAACCTTGGCTGATTGGAGGAAAGGTTTGCGGACTAAGTAATAAAGATTAAAAGCTTTTAGTAGCTGGAAATGAAGGTAAAAAACGCACCTGCATCCTCGCGAAAAAACATCTAAGTATTTTTCTGCTTCATAATTTTAGCAATGCCGACAACACGGCGGTAAGCCTGGAGCTCCAGTCAGCTCCGGTAACGCTACTGTCTACCTATATGGCCTACGATAGCGCCGGCCCGCCACCAGACGAGATTACAAGGTCCCTCGTCTAGGAGTGCGAGAAGCACAGGATTGACCTAATTATGGGCTGCGACACCAATGCTCACCATACACAGTGGGGGAGTACGGATACAAATCCGAGGGGTGAGTCACTCTTATCTTTCATCTTTAATACTAACCTCTTAGTATGTAATACGGGTAATGAACCCACTTTCATTATCAAAAATAGACGAGAGGTCATTGACCTGACCCTCATCTCACAACCTATCAGTGACCAGTCCTTCTTTGATCACAGGTACATAGAATTCGAGCTTCTCGCGAGCCACCCAGAACCAGTTCACTTCAGAAATCAGAAAAAGACGAACTGGGATATCTTCAAAATCAAACTTGACCGAACCCAAAAACTTAGCTCATCTCTGCAATCTTACAGAGACATTCACTTTAGCATACAACAAGGCTTTTAAGGCAGCCTACCCTATTAGTAAGCCAATGCACAAGAAGAAACCACCATGGTGGACACCTCAACTAAATGTCCTACGACAAACTTGCAGGTCTCTCTTCAATGCGACGAAAGCGCCAAATAACGACCTGCAATGTCTAAATACGAATCTGTCTGAATACAAAAAAACAACCAGACGGGAAAAAAGGAAATCTTGGAGAGATTTCTGCACAGATATTGATTCAACTAATGAAGCTACAAGGCTTAAAAGAATTTTATCAAAAACTACACCCACACTAGGTTATCTGAAAAAGGATGACAACTCTTGGTCGGTCTGCAGTGAAGAGTCACTGGATATCCTCCTTAAAACACACTTCCCTGGCTGCTCCGAGTAGTCCCCGAGGTATGCAGAAACCAACTGTAGAGAGCGCATCTCTAAAGTCTCTTATACACAAAGGTAACATTAAATGGGCAGTAAACAGCTTCAAGCCGTTCAAATCTCCAGGCCCAGATCAAATAAGCCCAGCCCAACTACAAAAGGCGGGCAATACAGCCATAAACTGACTACACGAAATCTTCGGGAAGATTCTGAAGACTGGCCGCATCCCACCGATATGGCTCCAGTCTAAAATAACCTTCATACCCAAAGTTGGGAAGCCATCGCACACCAGCGCCAAAGATTTCAGACCCATCCGTCGGTCATCTTTCAGGCTAAAGACCCTGGAACGACTTATAAGTCTCCACCTCACAGCATCCATTGACCACAGCCTTATGTCGGAATCCCAACATGCCTACAGGAAGGGCAGATCCACGAATACTGCCCTTCACTCTGTGGTCTCTATTATAGAGAAATCCTTACTCCATAAGGAGTACACCCTAATAGCGTTTCTCGACATTGAGGGCTCCTTTAACAACGTCACTCCGGCAGCCATAATTGGAGCTCTCCTGAACATAGGGATTGACACCGATACGGTGGGATTGATCTGTCAATTGCTTACTTGCAGGACTGCGATATCCACACTAGGGTCGTCAACTCTCTCCAGGTTCGTAAGCAGAGGTACGTCACAAGGAGGCGTCCTGTCACCCCTACTATGGAACATATCAACTTATAAATTGCTGCGGGATATGAAGGGGGGCGGCTGCCAAATAGTTGCATACGCAGATGACGTTGCGGTAATCTTCAGGGGAAAATACCCACAAACTCTCTGTGACCTCATGACTAGTAAGCTAAGAATACTTTCATGCTGGGCAAAAGAGAGTGGATTAGGGGTAAACCCAAATAAAACAGAGCTGGTTCTTTTTACAAGAAATTACAAGGTCCCTTCTCTTGTCCCACCCCGACCAAATAATGTAAATCTTCTCTTCAACGACAGTGCCAATTTCGTAGGACTGATACTGGATAGGAAACTAGACTGGAACCTCAATATCCAAACACGGGTTAAAAAGGCAACAGTCGCTCTATTTACGTGTAGGAAATCCATTGGGCTGAAATGGGGTATGTCCCCAAATATAGTTCGATGGTTATACACATCTATAGTCAGACCTATACTTCTGTATGGCGTTGCAGCATGGTGGCCCTGTCTAAAAAAGAAAACCACCCTTTCTAAATTAAAAAAAGTTCAGCGCATGGCTGAACTAAGCATATCAGGGGCGCTTCATACCACACCTAGTGAGGCACTGGACGCCATCCTGTCCATCCCATGTCTGGAAAGACAAGGAATGGAAAATGCAACACTCACGGCCATAAGACTCAGAGAATCCCTTGCCTGGGCTACTCAGAGCACTGGCCATGCCTTAATCCTAGAAGGGAAGCCTACCATCCCTTCAAAAACAGATTACTGCGTGCCAGTAACACAACGGGAAACTCCCTTCAATATATACTTCCCTCAAAGGGAGGAATGGGTTCATGGCACCCCCGGCCCACCGCAACCATAATCTTCTTTACCGACGGCTCCAAGCTAGACAACCGCGTAGGCGGAGGGGTCTACTCCGAGCAACTAAACATACAATTATCATTCAGCCTTCCAACACACTGCAGTGTCTTTCAAGCTGAGGTATTGGCCATAAAGGAAGCTATGGACGGCCTTGAAAAGCTCAAAGTTAGCCCTAGCAATATAAACATATATATTGACAGTCAGGCAGCAACTAAATCCATCAGCTCGATATCTTCCAATTCGATATCAGTAACAAGCTGTCGCAAATCTCTACATGAGATGGCTAAACAGCATGTTAATAGCCACAGACTTTTGATATGGGTTCCTGGTCACCAGGACATTGAAGGCAACTGCAATGCGCGATCAAGGAAGGTATAAGTATGGCTCCAGCTACCTGTAAGCAACAACAACATCAAGGAGGAGTATAGGCGCAGGTCACGCATAAATTGGCAAAATGCCACCTGTGCCCGCATAGCACACCAGACATGGCCAATCATCAGCTCCAAGCGCAGCAAAGAGCTGTGCAGGGTAAGTCAGACCAACTGTTCTGCAGTGATCCGGGCTCTAACGGGACACTGGCTGGTCGGCATTCATGCCAACAGACTCCAGGTGCCATACAATGACTTTTGCAGAAGCTGCAAAGACGAGGAAGAAGTGGAATCTCGGGAACACTTCTTCTGCCTGTGTCGAGCACTTGCCAGGAAAAGCCTGGCAATCCTGGGAAACTACACCCTGACTGGTTTATCGGAGCTCCGACATATGAGACCGGCCAAGATAGCGAAATTCATCAACGCATCTGGCTGGTTAAATGTTTAACTGTTAGAATGCTTTTGTAGGCACGACTGCAGGATGAAACCCCCCCTGGATCCCATTCGGTATCACAACGGGCCAAATATGGCCTAAGTGTGTCAGCCCAGGGCTGAAGCCGAAATCACCTAACCTAACCTAAATGGGCCTTCAAAGCCCTCGACATTTTCTACTTCATATCGACCATGAAATTCTTGCCTTGTACTGCCTGTCTATTTTTTGTTTTGAAATTATTGCCTTCTGCCGGTCTCACTTGCGTTTTGAAATTCTAGTAGTCACAGCAAAGACGTTGTTTCGCTTATTTTATTCGCACTAAGCCTACGGGAGCTGCTTACTCTGAATTTATAGATTGTAAAAATTTTGAAGGAGGCAGCCTCGGAGGCTGAGAAACAGGGAATTTATATATTAAAATGATATTTTTATAAACTGAAGCTGTAGCATTTCATATGGGAACAAAAATTTGGTAAGACCATTAATAACACGCTTCTGAGATTTATTTACATGGGGTCACTTACATCATTCTGCTCTGCACAGATTTTTGAACTCGCTGAGCAATTCATTGCAAGATTCTTTCTGTAGCATATGATGCATACCTTAAGTCCCAACTCCACACATAATCTCAGTGCTATTCCTCGTTACTTTCATATCTATTGAGTGAAGTATAGCCCTGCCTAAAATAGGTTCGAAACCCATATCCTTGTCTACAACTATGTCAAATTCGATCTGCAATGAGATATCATCAATTTCTACCGTAATACCCAAACTTTCAACAAAAACATTCTTAAATTCATGACCGAATGCAGTAAACCCATTTTTCGGATTTACCTTTTCCTTTCCAATCTAATCGATATTGGTTTTCTTTCTTCCTTGATTTCTACGTCAGCCTTCATCTTGACTTGCTTTACCACATCTGAAACAGTTGAGATTCATTTTCAGACAATCACTTTTACATGCGAAGAATCACCCCATTTAAAACATTTTCTTTCGGCTCTTGCTCCTACGCTTTCCTTCAGGACGTGGTTCCTGTTTGATTACAGTCTTAGAAGCATGTTTGCGCTATCAGCTTTTTGATAGCTTTATTTTCCAATTAACAACACTAAGTTATTTCCACGTTATAAACTTTATTGAGTGTATTTCGACTGGAAGCCAAATGCTTAGTCTTTTAAACAACGAGAATAATTATGAAACGATCGATAAGCTAGAACTATGTGAAACAACTAACTAGCTGCAGCAGCCGGCCAATCAGCAAACGCACTTTATCTCGAGAGAGAGAGCGAGCGCTACACAAAGAGAGCGCTCTACAATGAGAGCGCTGCTAACGCCGGCTGCTGCAGGTCAAACTACATTTAACATAATGTGGATATGTAAATAAGACTAACTATAAGCTATTTATATTAAGCCACGCAGGGCTCCAAATTCAAGCAACTCATAAACAATTCAATTTCTTTGCTGCTGCTGCCAACATACTCCCCCCGTTGAAAGACTCCCTTTCAACAGACTCCTTAACAGGCAGTAGGCACATCTTTTTGACAGCTTCTTGCTAGCCCGCCTTTTCTAATCTTCAAATGAGCCACTTGCTCAACGCCACCTTTGTTTGGAATTGCCGCAAGCTCTCGAAATCGTGGCCAGCTCATAGGAAGCGGATTCTCGTACTTGTCGAGGACTAAGTCATCCACCTGAAGAGATCGAGTAGGAGATCTCCATCTAGCACGATGTTGCAAGAGTGCAAGACACTCCTCTCGCCAACGAAACCCAACGAAATTATGTGCGTGGATGACTCACTGCAAATCATCAAAAGGGTTGCAGTCCATCCTCGTTAGGTCCGGTTCCAAAATTGTTGCCGGAGTCAGCACCTCAAGATCATCAAGATTTTCTGCAATTGGAACTCACGGTGAAGAATTGAATGTGTCCGCAGTTTGGCAGACAAGTGCTCGCCACTCATCAAAACGAACACCGACTGGTCAACACAGCGGTAATGGTGATGCCTTGCGGTGTTCACATTGTGGCACTGCTTGAGTACTTCCTCATTGATCGAGTTACGTGCGCTGCTCTTCTTGGCCTGTGACAGCAATGTCGTCATACTTGCATCACCCTTCACTACTATTGTTGTTGTTGGAGCAGGTGTTGTAATTGCTCCAACTACTGTTGCAGTTGCAGTTGCTGTTGCAACTACTCCTGCAATACCTGCTCCATTCAGCACTGGACACTTGTCCATTTTAGTTGGGCTCACTTCGGAGTTTGGATCAGCAGCCACAGATTCAGTGTTGCCACTGTTGATGATCGACAATGGAGCATCTGCATCTACTTCCATGGGCTGCATTGCCTGCTCCGTGTCAGCAGTTGTGGCTTCTGCTGCTCCCGTCAGCTGATGATCCTTGACATCGCTGGGCAGCTTGGTGACCAAACCATCCTCACTGTTCGCATTCTTCAAGCCATCCGATGAGATATCCGTCGAGCAATTGGCATCCCGCCTATTGGCTTCGGCATCCTCATTGGTATCGACACGATGGAAGTGCCCGACGTGTTTCATCACCAGCGTATGCACTTTTTCCATTTCCTTCTTCAGCTGCATTATCTGCAGCTCCAGATCATTTTTCTCACGCTTCAGCGAATATGCCTCCTTCATGGCGACGTCCAGTTTGATATTCAACTCTTTGGATTCCTCGCGAGCCTTATTACGCTCATTGCGCACCTCTGCATCATATTGCTCCGCACGTCGCACCACACCACAGCTCCACATCGTTGGCCTGCATCGGCCGGCATTTGCGGTCCGAACGCTCCTGATAGTCACGCAGCTCGGCATGCAACTTCTTGTTATACCGCTCAAGAGTTAACTTCTCAGACTCTAAACTCTCGCGTTGCTTGCAAATGCTTCAGCTCTGTGCGCAGCTCACTGGGCCGATGCTCCAGATTCTCGCGTGTTGCTATTTTCTCCTGCAGCGAGTTGTTCACAATGCGCAACTCAGCGCGATGTTGTTCTTGTAATTTTAGAAGCTCACGTACCGCTTCCTGCTTGGCAGCGCGCAACTCCACCTGCAGCTCAAGCGCCAGCTTCTCAATACTCATGTGCAGCTCGTGCTTTTCATCTCGCTCTGCCTGCAGGGTTTTTTGTGTCTAATCCAAACGCAGCTGCAGCATGGATATCTTTTGCAGCAAATAGTCCTCGTCGAAGTCATCCTTCGATAGCTGTTGTATTGGGCGCTTTTCCTCGGCGGCAGCAGCCTCATCCAAATCAGTCAAGTTCTTGGGCATGGCGCCCTTAAGTGCAAAGTCCTCAATGTCCAGATCCATATCAATCTATGTGGACTTGCGATTGTCACCGAAGGCGGCTGCCTTGACGGTGATGACGCCTTCGCCCTCCACACTGATCATGAAATCGCTGTCTAGCTTGCCAGTGGCCTGGTCACCATTGAACGAATTTGTTCGACGCGAGATGCTGCCTTCAGCTCAATAGCCTTGGCTTCCGTCACGCCATCCATAGTGATGTCTGGTTCGGATGTGGGTGCCACTTCACCATATCCAGCTCCAAATCCAGCATCAGCATCTTCCTTGTCGGTCTCTATGATATGCGTTTCACCAAACGCTTCTTATCATCAACTTTCAACGGATCAGCTACCAACTCCATGTGTCGGAATGTGGACGATATGGACCGCAATTCACATTTTTCAAATTGCCCTTTTAATCGGACCTTCACTCCAGTTTCTCTTGCTCAAGGATAAACGATTTTTCAATTTTATTCACTAAGTCTAAGTTTTCCTTAAGCAGCACAGCATCAAACGAAATGATCTCAGAACATGAAATGTCAAAACTTTTTGCAAATTATACATATCGTCAACCTTCCGCTTATAAAACGATATTTGCGCAGGAACACTGTCGGACGCGACTGTGCTTGTGTTCATAGTTAAGCTTAAAATTGCAGCCCAATGCACAAAACTACCGAAAACAACAACCGCACCGAGAACGAAACGGTCTCTATATGCTCAATCGCACACGCACAACAGCTTATGTACTCGAAAAAAGGTTTACGAAAGTTCAAGCGAAGCAGAGACGTACACACTAAATTGAGTAGCGGATTTATATTGCAGTTGTTGTTGTGTATGTTTTATGCACCTTTGGTTGCTCAAATTAGAGTTATTTTTTGCACTTACTTCACTAATGTTTTGTTTGTTTGGATTGTTGTTTATTCAACACAACGATACAGACAAACGAGGAAGAATCCTCAATGCACATTGTAGCGGAGTATGTCGCCTTGAATGAAGAAGATGCACCAAATAAATAATGGTGCGCGATGTCCTTCAAATGTCAATCTGATCAATTCCACTGCTGGCTTAAACCAATGCCTTTTAGATATCGAAACTCTACTGATATCGCTACTCACCACCATCGTGTCAATGGCAACAAGATTGCCAAATAGCTTTGTCCGCTTCTTGTTTGCTTATCTCCTATACGAAACTCGGCCCATCTGACTGATAATTTGACCCGAATGAATTAGCCCATGGATTCATGAATTCGGAAAATGTTGAGGTTTTAAATGGGCCTTCAAAACCTTCTACATTTTCTACTTCATATCGCCCATGTTCTTTGACGGCTACTATCTAATAAGGCTCAAGGAACTTCAATTTTAGCATCTAATACACTCCATAATCCGTTCGGTTTATGACAACTAAATCATTCAGATTGCGGGAATTGTTTCCGCTATGAAATTCTTGCCTTGTACTGCCTGTCACAGCAAAGACGTTGTTTCGCTTATTTTATTCGCACTAAGCCTACGGGAGCTGCTTACTCTGAATTTATAGATTGGACGAATTTTTAAGGAGGCAGCCTCGGATGCTGAGAAACTGGGAATTTATCTATTAAAATTATTTTTTTTCAACTTAAGCTGTAGCATTGCATATGGGAACAAAAAGTTGGTAAGGTCATTAACAACACGCTTCTGAGATTTACTTACATGGGGTAAATCTCCAATGTCACTTACATCAATCTACTCTGCACATACTTTTGAACTCGCTGAGCAATTCATTGCATGATTCTTTCTATAGCATATGATGCATACCTTAAATCTCAACTCTACACATAATCTCAGTGCTAATCCTCGTTACTTTCATATCATTCATATGAATGGGATATCATCAATTTCTACCGGAATAACAACACTTTCAACAATAAACATTCTTAAATTCACGACTGAAGGCAATAAACTCATTTTTTGGATTTACCTTTGCCTTTCCACTCTAAACCATTTCGTTTTTTTTTTCCTTGATTTCTACGTCAGCGTTCATCTTGACTTGCTTTAAAACATCTGAAACAGTTGAGATTCATTTTCTGACAATCACTTTTTATATGCGAATGACCAGCCCATTTAAATCATTTTCTTTCGGATCTCGCTCCTACGCTTTGTAGTGGTGTACCTATAAGCACATTAATATACAAAAAAAAAAAAATGAGAACAATTCGCACTGGTAACGTTTTTTGAGACGCGACTATAACAACGATCATCCTGTAAGCACACATGTAAAAAGCTGATCGATAATGATGCGTTGGTCGCTCCATTCCCAGCCCATTGTGACCTAATTAGCAACTCTAATCGGTGACCTAATTAGCAACTCTGACTCAGAGCATCTGTGCGTAGCGACGCTCACACAGTTGGTTCCGGACAATGTATTTCATTTCTGCAATTGACGACGTGCGCAACAATATTCTTATTGAAAAATAATTTGGCGCTATCGTCAACTAACCAACTAATAATGACCATATAACAGATGTGGCATAAAAAAGACATACGTAAATACCTGCCTGATTTATTTAACTCAAATTACATACAATATATATATATAGCCAAGAGCCTTTGTAGTAAAAGTTCATTATCGAATATTATTAGATCCAAATTGAAGAAAAATAAATTGAATTAATTATTAGTAAATAAGTAACCCTCCCAAACATGAAACTTGAAAACTATTAATTAAGTAAAACTCCTAGAATTAACGTTACAATTAATAGACTTAAAACCATCACCATGAAGTATATAAGGAATTAATTATGGATTAAAATAGTTTAATGGGCTCCTGAGATAAATACGGTTTTGCATCTTTCATAAGGAATAGGCGCCGAATATTTGTCTTTACAGGTTGGGCGGGTAATAGAAGAAGAACATCAATATCTCAGTTTGTCTATCTAAATATATCATTCTGTTAGCTATTCTGTCTGGTTGTTTTATTCCGTTCCTTTAACACTCTGTCTACTATTTTTTAGTTATTTGACAAATGGCGCCCAATATCGTAGAACGGTTACTTCTACAACTCAAACAGCCGCAACAATTTGATTGTCGGAAGTTCGTATAGCCTCGTCCAAATCCCCACAAAAACAATAACCTCTCTGAATTCTTTTTTTCATCAAATCAACCACCATCCAATTTTTGAAATAGTTCAGTGCGTATTATTAATTATTAGGAATTGCGGCTAATCTGTCAGTTTTGCGGTGCCTGACCAATAATCAATAAATACGAAAAAAAGGCTTAAATTAACCACCGTTAGCTAAAAACATAAATGATATTGAATTCTTTTCTCCTTTCGGAATTTTAGTATTGGCTTCAAGTCGATCTATCCCAGTTGTTAGATTTCTAAATAAATACCACGATTATTGTGAAAAGAGAATCAGATTGTTCTTGGTGGATTATTTTTCCACTTTCCTCTTTTCCGGAAACAATTCTTCAAATTAAAGTAGAATCAGTTATTGGTTAAGGGAAATCACGATTGATATATTTATAATTTCAAGATGCAACCATTTTATTAACGGATAAGTCCCAAGGTGATTCATAAATTCGATAGTTTCGTTCATTATTCGTTTACCGCCTATCGTTTGATAGTTAACTAAATATTATTACCTTTTTTCTAAATCTAGTATCATAAATTTAAATAATAAATTATTTTAAGATTTTTTTTATTTGAGACCCATTGCAAACATAAATGTCATCGAGCTTGATTGGTAACCTAATTACGTACTATAGACAGCCATTTACACTTTCGCAGTTAGATGATGTCGAAAGTCAGTCATCGGAACAGCCCTCAAGTTCCTCGAACATTTCGTGGTGGCCATCGAACTGGTGCTGCACTTCGGAATGGACCTAATACCAGATCCAATAACCAACGAAACAACTCTGGAGCACTGGCTTACAGGCCTAATACTAATTTTAATGTCACCCATTCTTTCTGAACAGCGAATTCAGCAACTTATTTCAAACTCGATAGATACATTTCGGTCCAGTATGGTTGTAGCAGTAACTGACGAGATCAGTTTAGCTATAAGAAACCCTAATATCTCTAATATCCAGCAGAAAACTCGAATTGAATCAGGAGTCGTGCAAAATAATTCAATGAATTCAAATAATATTAATAATAGGCATCAAGGGATTCGAACAGTTGTAGATAATCAAAGCACAGATTGCATTGAACGACCCGACAATGTCTCAAGTATTATTTCGAGTTGAGTTAATGAAATTTCTGTGGAAGATTTTATTTGCGGGATCAATCGCTTGACCGACCAATGCCTGAACGGAAATTGGAATTTGCTTTATCAGTTTGCAAATATTTTGTTCTGTGGACCTGCATTACAGTTCTACTGGCGGTTTCAAAGAACAAATTGTCGATCTAATTGGTTTCAACTATGCGATGCTTTGCGTGAGCGATATAGAGATCAACGCTCGTATAAGGGTTTAAAGATTCTTTACGATCTCGTAAACAGCGAAATGGAGAAGGTTTTTTGTGTATTGCTGATGCACTGCGAGAACCAATGACAGATCGAGAGTTAGTGGCTAATATTAAAAGAAATCTTAAGCCTGAATTAAGGTTAGAACTACTTCACATAGCTACACCCAATATAGCAACCCTTCGAACTGAATGTCACAAGCACGAACAATTCTGTTTGAGTATGTCCTCAAGACCTGTGTCTCGGCCAACTAACACCAGGCGTTTTCTCAATGAAGTCGTGCACGAGGAAGAATCGATAGATACTTCCCCTACAGAGGCAACTGAGATAAATGCAATACAATCAGTTGATAGGATAAAATGTTGGAATTGTGATGAGATAGGTCATAGATATCAAGATTGTATAAAAACCAGACGCGTATTTTGCCATGGTTGTGGCCGTCTTGATACTTACAAACCGACATGTCCGACATGCAACCGCGTATCGGAAAACTTTCAACAGGATGTCCACCAAGCATAATCAGTGGATATCCACCTACAGCCTCGGATCAACTATAAAACAATGAAAATTCCTAACAATTACACGGACTTATCGAAGAAATTAAGATTCAAACCCTTGCATGTCAAATTAAAAGAATATTACCAGCGAAGACCGGAAATATTCTATTTGAAAATAAATTCGCTTCCCAAAACTCGTTTTTCAGTTAGAATGAATGAATTTTGGAGAAACATGCGATCGCTAAAGAACATTACAGTTGTCTCTACCATCCGCAACTGTAATGATTCGCGTCCATATATAAATCTTATGTTATTTGGTCAAAGCTATTTAGCATTATTGGATAGTGGTGCTAATAAAGGCGTGATGGGAGACAATTGGCCGCACGATTGCTTGCATCAGACCTAAAGTTTAAGAACCTGAGAGGCAATTTTCGCACTGCAGATGGCGAACGTCAAAAAGTATTAGGTACTCTTCTTATTCCGTTAGAGTATGATTTACTACATAAAGAAGTTGAATTTAAGATTGTACCTTGAATCACACAAGACATCATCTGTGGAATGAATTTTTGGAAGTCATTCGGTATTCATATTTCTAATGCGACTGTAGTAAGCGAATTAAACTGCAGTGATCAAACGTGTAATAATATTTGTCTTAGTGTTACCGAGATGATTGCTTAAAAGCTGTTGTAGATTTTTTCCCCCCTCGGAAAGAGATTGGTTAGGAAAAACCTCTTTAATCGAACATAGTATTGATACTTCTGTTGATAAGCCCATCAAGCAAAGATGTTATCCGTTGTCCCCTGCTAAAGAGCAACAGATGTCTACGGAAGTCGACAGAATGATTGAGTAAGGAGTTCTTGAAAATGCCCCTATCTCTGCCTGGTCCCCTCCGGCTGTTCTTGTCCTAAAGCCAGGTAAAGTGAGAATTTGTTGAGATTCAAGGAAGCTAAACTCAGTTACAGTTAAGGATGCATATCCTTCACCTCTAATCGAAGAACTGTTAAGTCGTCTTCCACCTGTTCAGTGTATTTCCAAAATTGACCTAAAAGACACTTTCTGGCAGATTTGTTTGGATGTCAGGTCACAAGAAAAACATGCGATTACTGTCCCAAACAGGCCGCTGTATAAATTTACCAGGATGCCATTCGGATTAACGAATGCTCCTCAAACTTATGGATCAAGACACACTTTATATCATGAAGTCCCACGTTTTAGTTTATTTGAATGACTTATTAGTGCTGTCCTCCAACTTTGAGGACATTTGTCTCATCTGGCAGAAGTAGCAACGCAACTTCGAAAGGTTAAGGTTTATCTCACGATAAACGTTAATAAGAGTCAATTTTGTCTGAAGAAAGTGGAATATTTAGGATATATTGTAGGTGAAGGCACATTGAGAAGAAATCCAAATAAAATTCAGGCAATCTCGGAATTTCCAATACCTAAAACAAAACCAAAAGGCAGCTCAAGCGCTTTTTGGGTATGACCGGCTGTATCAAAAATTCCTCTTTCAGTATTCGGATATTACATTCGCTTTAACTGAATTATTGAAAGGAAAAACTTTTGAGTGGAATGAGGATGCGCAAAAGGTTTTGGATGAATTAAAGAGACAACTAAAATCTGCCCCTTTTACGTGTATCAAAAATACCCCTTTGTGTTACAATGCGACGCCTCTATAAATGGAGTAGGCGCAGTACTAGCACAATGTGATGAGTCTGGAGTAGAACGACCCATTGCATATATGTCAAAGAAGCTTAATAAAGCACAAAGCAATTATTCTCTGACGAAACTAGAGTGTTTAGCAGTAATTTTAGCTATAAAGAGATTTCGTATGTACATTGAAGGTCACGAATTTGAAGTCGTAGCCGATCATGCAAGTTTACGTTGGCTAATGAATCAACAAAACTTAAATGCCAGACTAGCAAGATGGGCTATAAAGCTACTTTAGTATACTATTTAGTATATTGTCGCATTGCCTAGATCATATGAAGACGAAATAACAGCCATAGACCTTGAAGTTATTCCGGAAATTAACTTAAGCTCAGACGCATTCAAGTCTATTGAATATGTCGAACCAACGGCCAATTGAGGCCAATTTACGTGATTTCCAAGTAGTGGATGAATAGATTTACCACCATACAAATTTTCTTCATAATGATACACATTGTAATGCCGAATCTTGGAAGCTTGTTGTTCGCATTGCATTGCGTGAAAGTGTGAGGCCATTCCAAAGACTGTACGTAGATTTTATTGGACCTTACCCACATAAAAGAAAGGGAAATATTGGAATTTTTATTTTTCCAAATTTACATTCCTGAAACCTGTAAGCAAATTTAACTCCAAGATTATAGTTTCGTACTTGAAGGAGGAAATTTTCGATTGTTTTGGTGTTCCTCATATCATTGTAAGTGATAATTGAACTTAATTTAAAAGCCATGAACTCATTGCATTTCTCTCAAAGCATGGTGTAAAGCATATCTATACCGCTGTTTACTCATCTCAATCAAATGCTGCAGAACGAGTCAATCGGTCGATTAACGCTGCTTGAAGATCGTATGTACGACTCGATCAGAGAGATTGGGATTTGTATCTAAGCAGTATAAACTGCTTCTTAAGAAATATTATTCGTTGCTTAAAAATTTGAATCTACTAAGCGAAGGCTCAATCAAGTTAAATCGAGCTGACGAGTTTGTTAGATTACTTTCGGATATCCAAAAACATATGAATAAGGCTTATGATACAAATCAGAGAACACATAATTTACGTGCGAGGCCACGTACATTTGAAGTTGGACAAATACTTGTTAACGAAACTTTGTATTAAGTAATGCATCCCTTTTTTAATGCAAAGCTAGCTTCTATTGGAACCAAAGTTCGTGTAAAGAAAAGGTTAGGAAAGTCTTTATATATTTTTAGAAGACCTGAATGGCAGGGAGTTGAGGTCATTTCATGTGAAAGACATATGGTAATTCATATGAACAAATTTCTTCAGCTTTTATCTTCGTCTAGCTGACTTAGATTAAACCTGTGTTGTAGTGGTGTACCTATATGCACATTAATAAAAAAAAAAAAAAAAAATAAGGGAACAATTCGCCCATTTATAATGGATAGATATTGTGAAAATAATAATATAATAAAATTTTATAAAAACCCGTCATAGGATATTATTTAAAAGATTTTTTGGTGTATAGGCGTCTTCACGTGGTGGCTGTCATAAGCAAATTGTGCCAGTGCGGCTACACCAATGATTCAAATTGTGATCACTTACAGTGTCCAGTGCCCTTCCTGTACTTGAAGGTGCACAGTTGGCCAGTTCGAGGGCGACCAGCGTATTGCTGCCGTTAACAATTAACTTGCTGAATACATCAGTACAGTCTCGGACGCAAATCTAACATCTGATTGACATAAAGTACACCAACTGATGTAAGTATCGGATCATATGTGAGTGGCGGTTGACCGAATCATCCTGAAGAAATAGTGAGCGCACTGCAAAACTTTGATGATTTAGGACTGAACTCTACAGGGCTACACAACGACATTTTATTAAACTTTAGTTTAAATTAACATATAATGAATTTGTGAATTATTATTTAATTTTATAAAACATTAACTAAACTTGGTATGGTATGTATATGTGATATCAGCTGTTATATTGTCTAATCCGTGTTGAAGTACAAACAGCAACGTCATCCGTCTTCAGGCCTGTCGACTACGATGGACTACTAAAATAGCTGTAAGTACGGTGTAACCGCACTCCGAGGTTATAAAGAAAATAACCAACAACATATTAAGAGATATGTAAAGACCTGCCAATATAGCCAACGGCTTTTGTAGCATAATTTTATTATTGACTATTATTGGATCCAAATTGAAGGAAAAGAAATTGAATGAATTATTAGTAAATAAGTAACCCTCCCAAACATGAAACTTGAAAACTAGTAATTAAGTAAAACCTAAAATTAATGTTAAAAATAATGGAACTAAAACCACCATTATGAAATATATAAGGAACTAATATTTTAGGAATTGCGGGTAATCTGTCAGTTTTGCGGTGCCTGACCAATAATCAATAATTATGAAAGAAAAAATGCTTAAATTAACCACCGTTAGCTAAAAAGATAAATGATTTTGAATTCTTTTCTCCTTTCGGAATTTTAGTATTGGCTTCATGTCGATCTAAGCCAGTTGATAGATTTCTAAATAAATACCACAATTATTGTTCAAAGAGAATGAGATTGTTCTTGGTGGATTATTTTGCCACGTTCCTCTTTTCCGAAAACAATTCTTCAAATCTTCAAAAGTAGAATCATTTATTGGTTAAGGGAAATCACGATTGATATATTTATAATTTCAAGATGCAACCATTTTATTAACGGATAAGTCCCAAAGTGATTCATAAATTCGATAATTTCATTCATTATTCGCTTCAGGCCTATCGTTTAATAGTTAACTCAATACTATTACCTTTTTTCTAAATCTGGTATCATTCATTTAAATATAAAATTATTTTAAGATTTTTTTGATTAACTTAAATTTTGAATATTCGCTAGTTAATATATACCATTTATTATAATGGCAGTGCACCGAAGTAACGAAGATATAGCAGCTTGCATAAATGCTGATATAGTGTTGTGTAACATTTGTAGAGACCCAGTCTTGATTAATACTGAAATTGCGGAGACCCCTTGCAAACATAAATTTCATCGAGCTTTTTTCGTAACCTGATTACGTACTAATGGAACATGTCCGTCGTGTATACAGCCATGTACACTTTCGCAGTTAGATGATGTCGAAAGTCAGTCATCGGAACAGCCCCTTTCAAGTTCCTCGAACAGTTCGTGGTGGCCATCGAACTGGTGCTGCACTTCGGAATGGACCTAATACCAGATCCAATAACCAACGAAACAACTCTGGAGCACTGGCTTACAGGCCTAATACTAATTTTAATGTCACCCATTCTTTCTGAACAGCGAATTCAGCAACTTATTTCAAACTCGATAGATACATTTCGGTCCAGAATGGTTGTAGCAGTAACTGACGAGATCAGTTTAGCTATAAGAAACCTTAATATCTCTAATATCCAGCAGAAAACTCGAATTGAATCAGGAGTCGTGCAAAATAATTCAATGAATTCAAATAATATTAATAATAGGCATCAAGGGATTCGAACAGTTGTAGATAATCAAAGCACAGATTGCATTGAACGACCCGACAATGTCTCAAGTATTATTTCGAGTTGAGTTAATGAAATTTCTGTGGAAGATTTTATTTACCGGATCAATCGCTTGACCGACCAATGCCTCAACGGAAATTGGAATTTGCTTTATCAATTTGCCAATATTTTGTTCTGTGGCCCTGCATTACAGTTCTACTGGCGGTTCCAAAGAACAAATAGTCGTGCTAATTGGTTTCAACTGTGCGATGCCTTGCGTGAGCGGTATAGAGATCAACGCTCGGACGAGGAGATAAAAGATTCTTTACGATCTCGCAAACAGCGATGGAGAAGGTTTTTTGTGGATTGCTGATGCACTGCGAGAACCAATGACAGATCGAGAGTTAGTGGCTAATATTAAAAGAAATCTTAAGCCTGAATTAAGGTTAGAACTACTTCACATAGCTACACCCAATATAGCAACCCTTCGAACTTAATGTCACAAGCACGAATAATACTGTGTAAGTATGTCTTCAAAACCTGTGTCTCGGCCAACTAACACCAGGCGTTTTCTTAATGAAGTCATGTATGAGGAAGAATCGATAGATACTTCCCATACAGAACCGAGATAAATACAATACGATCAGTTGATAGGATAAAATGTTGGAATTGTGATGAGATAGGTCATAGATATGAAGATTGTATAAAAATCAGACGCGTATTTTGCCATGGTTGTGGCCGTCTTGATACTTACAAACCGACATGTCCGACATGCAACCGCGTATCGGAAAACTTTCAACAGGATGTCCACCAAGCATAATCAGTGGATATCCACCTACAGCCTAGGACCAACTATAAAACAATGAAAATTCCTAACAATTACACGGACTTATCGAAGAAATTAAGATTCAAACCCTTGCATGTCAAATTAAAATAATATTACCAGCGAAGACCGGAAATATTCTATTTGAAAATAAATTCGCTTCCCAAAACTCGTTTTTCAGTTAGAATGAATGAATTTTGGAGAAACATGCGATCGCTAAAGAACATTACAGTTGTCTCTACCATCCGCAACTGTAATGATTCGCGTCCATATATAAATCTTATGTTATTTGGTCAAAGCTATTTAGCATTATTGGATAGTGGTGCTAATAAAGGCGTGATCGGAGGACAATTGGCCGCACGATTGCTTGCATCAGACCTAAAGTTTAAGAAATTGAGAGGCAATTTTCGCACTGCAGATGGCGAACGTCAAAAAGTATTAGGTACTCTTCTTATTCCGTTAGAGTATGATTTACTACATAAAGAAGTTGAATTTAAGATTGTACCTTGAATCACACAAGACATCATCTGTGGAATGAATTTTTGGAAGTCATTCGGTATTCATATTTCTAATGCGACTGAGTAAGCGAATTAAACTGCAGTGATCAAACGTGTAATAATATTTGGCTTAGTGTTACCGAGAGGAATCGCTTAAAAGCTGTTGTAGATTTTTTTCCTCCTCGGAAAGAGATGGGTTAGGAAAAACCTCTTTAATCGAACACAGTATTGATACCGGTGATGCTAAGCCCATCAAGCAAAGATATTATCCGTTGTCCCCGGCTAAAGAACAACAGATGTGTACTGAAATCGACAGAATGATTGAGTTAGGAGTTCTTGAAGAAGCACCTATGTCTGCCTGGTCTTCTCCGGCTGTTCTTGTTCTAAAGCCAGGTAAAGTAAGAATTTGTTTAGATTCAAGGAAGCTAAACTCCGTTACAGTTAAGGATGCATATCCTTCACCTCTAATCGAAGGACTGTTAAGTCGTCTTCCACCTGTTCAGTGTATTTCCAAAATTGACCTAAAAGACGCTTTCTGGCAGATTTGTTTGGATGTCAGGTCACAAGAAAAAACTGCGATTACTGTCCCAAACAGGCCGCTGTATAAATTTACCAGGATGCCATTCGGATTAACGAATGCTCCTCAAACTTATGGATCAAGACTCACTTTATTCATGAAGTCCCACGTTTTAGTTTATTTGAATGACTTATTAGTGCTGTCCTCCAACTTTGAGGACATTTGTCTCATCTGGCAGAAGTAGCAACGCAACTTCGAAAGGTTAAGGTTTATCTCACGATAAACGTTAATAAGAGTCAATTTTGTCCGAAGAAAGTGGAATATTTAGGATATATTGTAGGTGAAGACACATTGAGAAGAAATCCAAATAAAATTCAGGCTATTTCGGAATTTCCCACACCTAAAACAAAACGCCAGCTTAAGCGCTTTTTGGGTATGACCGGCTGGTATCAAAGATTCCTCTTTCAGTATTCGGATATTACATTCGCTTTAACTGAATTATTGAAAGGAAAAACTTTTGAGTGGAATGAGGATGCGCAAAAGGCTTTGGATGAATTAAAGAGACAACTAAAATCTGCCCCTTTTACGTGTATCAAAAATACCCCTTTGTGTTACAATGCGACGCCTCTATAAATGGAGTAGGCGCAGTACTAGCACAATGTGATGAGTCTGGAGTCAAAGAAGCTTAATAAAGCACAAAGCAATTATTCTCTGACGAAACTAGAGTGTTTAGCAGTAATTTTAGCTATAAAGAGATTTCGTATGTACATTGAAGGTCACGAATTTGAAGTCGTAGCCGATCATGCAAGTTTACGTTGGCTAATGAATCAACAAAACTTAAATGCCAGACTAGCAAGATGGGCTATAAAGCTACTTTAGTATACTATTTAGTATATTGTCGCATTGCCTAGATCATATGAAGACGAAATAACAGCCATAGACCTTGAAGTTATTCCGGAAATTAACTTAAGCTCAGACGCATTCAAGTCTATTGAATATGTCGAACCAACGGCCAATTGAGGCCAATTTACGTGATTTCCAAGTAGTGGATGAATAGATTTACCACCATACAAATTTTCTTCATAATGATACACATTGTAATGCCGAATCTTGGAAGCTTGTTGTTCGCATTGCATTGCGTGAAAGTGTGAGGCCATTCCAAAGACTGTACGTAGATTTTATTGGACCTTACCAGAGGGGCCCCGGAAATTGGAATTTTTATTTTTCCAAATTTACATTCCTGAAACCTGTAAGCAAATTTAACTCCAAGATTATAGTTTCGTACTTGAAGGAGGAAATTTTCGATTGTTTTGGTGTTCCTCATATCATTGTAAGTGATAATGGAACTCAATTTAAAAGCCATGAATTCACTACATTTCTCTCAAAGCATGGTGTAAAGCATATCTGTACCGCTGTTTACTCACCTCAATCAAATGCTGCAGAACGAGTTAATCGGTCGATTAACGCTGCTTGAAGATCGTATGTACGACTCGATCAGAGAGATTGGGATTTGTATCTAAGCAGTATAAACTGCTTCTTAAGAAACCACTTTCATCAGTCTATTGGACAGTCGCCCTATTTCGTTGTGGTTGGACAACATATGCTAACTCATGGGAAATATTATTCGTTGCTTAAAAATTTGAATCTACTAAGCGAAGGCTCAATCAAGTTAAATCGAGCTGACGAGTTTGTTAGATTACTTTCGGATATCCAAAAACATATGAATAAGGCTTATGATACAAATCAGAGAACACATAATTTACGTGCGAGGCCACGTACATTTGAAGTTGGACAAATACTTGTTAAACGAAACTTTGTATTAAGTAATGCATCCCTTTTTTAATGCAAAGCTAGCTTCTATTGGAACCAAAGTTCGTCTAAAGAAAAGGTTAGGAAAGTCTTTATTTATTTTAGAAGACCTGAATGGCAGGGAGTTGAGGTCATTTCATGTGAAAGACATATGGTAATTCATATGAACAAGCTCATTTCTTGTTTTATCTTCGTCTAGCTGACTTAGATTAAACCTGTGTTGTAGTGGTGCCTATGCACATTTAAAAAAAAAAAAAAAAAAAATAAGGGAATAATTCGCCCATTTATAATGGATAGATATTGTGAAAATAATAATATAATAAAATTTTATAAAAACCCGTCATAGGATATTATTTAAAAGATTTTTTGGTGTATATGCGTCTTCACGTGGTGGCTGTCATAAGCAAATTGTGCCAGGGCGGCTACACCAATGATTCAAATTGTGATCACTTACAGTGTCCAGTGCCCTTCCTGTACTTGAAGCTGCACAGTTGGCCAGTTCGAGGGCGACCAGCGTATTGCTGCCGTTAACAATTAACTTGCTGAATACATCAGTACAGTGCTCACGTGCGGCAGTACCAGCACTTTAAAGGCGGAACAGCCCCGAAGTCTCGGACGCAAATCTAACATCTGATTGACATAAAGTACACCAACTGATGTAAGTATCGGATCATATGTGAGTGGCGGTTGACCACTGCAAAACTTTGATGATTTAGGACTGAACTCTACAGGGCTACACAACTCTACGTTTTATTAAACTTTAGTTTAAATTAACATATAATGAATTTGTGAATTATTATTTAATTTTATAAAACATTAACTAAACTTGGTATGGTATGTATATGTGATATCAGCTGTTATATTGTCTAATCCGTGTTGAAGTACAAACAGCAACGTCATCCGTCTTCAGGGCTGTCGACTACGATGGACTACTAAAATAGCTGTAAGTACGGTGTAACCGCACTCCGAGATTGTAAGTTATAAAGAAAATAACCAACAACATACAAAGAGATATGTAAATACCTGCCAATATAGCCAACGGCTTTTGTAGCATAATTTTATTATTGACTATTATTGGATCCAAATTGAAGGAAAAGAAATTGAATGAATTATTAGTAAATAAGTAACCCTCCCAAACATGAAACTTGAAAACTAGTAATTAAGTAAAACCTAAAATTAATGTTAAAAATAATGGAACTAAAACCACCATTACGAAATATTTAAGGAACTAATTATGGATTAAAATAGTTTAATGGGCTCCTGAGATAAATATAGTTTTGCACCTTTAATAATATTTTAGGAATTGCGGGTAATCTGTCAGTTTTGCGGTGCCTGACCAATAATCAATAATTATGAAAGAAAAAATGCTTAAATTAACCACCGTTAGCTAAAAAGATAAATGATTTTGAATTCTTTTCTCCTTTCGGAATTTTAGTATTGGCTTCATGTCGATCTAAGCAAGTTGATAGATTTCTAAATAAATACCACAATTATTGTTCAAAGAGAATCAGATTGTTCTTGGTGGATTATTTTTCCACTTTCCTCTTTTCCGGAAACCATTCTTCAAATTAAAGTAGAATCAGTTATTGGTTAAGGGAAATCACGATTGATATATTTATAATTTCAAGATGCAACCATTTTATTAACGGATAAGTCCCAAGGTGATTCATAAATTCGATAGTTTCGTTCATTATTCGTTGACTGCCTATCGGTTGATAGTTAACTAAATATTATTACCTTTTTTCTAAATCTAGTATCATAAATTTAAATAATAAATTATTTTAGGATTTATTTTTTGAGACCCATTGCAAACATAAATGTCATCGAGCTTGATTGGTAACCTAATTACGGACTATAGACAGCCATTTACACTTTCGCAGTTAGATGATGTCGAAAGTCAGTCATCGGAACAGCCCTTTCAAGCTCGTCGAACATTTCGTGGTGGCCATCGAACTGGTGCTGCACTTCGGAATGGACCTAATACCAGATCCAATAACCAACGAAACAACTCTGGAGCACAGGCTTACAGGCCTAATACTAATTTTAATGTCACCCATTCTTTCTGAACAGCGAATTCAGCAACTTATTTCAAACTCGATAGATACATTTCGGTCCAGAATGGTTGTAGCAGTAACTGACGAGATCAGTTTAGCTATAAGAAACCCTAATATCTCTAATATCCAGCAGAAAACTCGAATTGAATCAGGAGTCGTGCAAAATAATTCAATGAATTCAAATAATATTAATAATAGGCATCAAGGGATTCGAACAGTAGATAATCAAAGCACAGATTGCATTGAACGACCCGACAATGTCTCAAGTATTATTTCGAGTTGAGTTAATGAAATTTCTGTGGAAGATTTTATTTGCGGGATCAATCGCTTGACCGACCAATGCCTGAACGGAAATTGGAATTTGCTTTATCAGTTTGCAAATATTTTGTTCTGTGGACCTGCATTACAGTTCTACTGGCGGTTTCAAAGAACAAATTGTCGATCTAATTGGTTTCAACTATGCGATGCTTTGCGTGAGCGATATAGAGATCAACGCTCGTATTAGGAGATAAAAGATTCTTTACGATCTCGTAAACAGCGAAATGGAGAAAGTTTTTTGTGTATTGCTGATGCACTGCGAGAACCAATGACAGATCGAGAGTTAGTGGCTAATATTAAAAGAAATCTTAAGCCTGAATTAAGGTTAGAACTACTTCACATAGC
Organism: Drosophila sproati; assembly: GCA_018904355.1. Taxonomy (NCBI): domain Eukaryota; kingdom Metazoa; phylum Arthropoda; class Insecta; order Diptera; family Drosophilidae; genus Drosophila; species Drosophila sproati. The sequence continues at coordinate 148,272 of JAEIFY010000100.1, forward strand.
TACACCAAATATAGCAACCCTTCGAACTTAATGTCACAAGCACGAATAATACTGTGTAAGTATGTCTTCAAAACCTGTGTCTCGGCCAACTAACACCAGGCGTTTTCTTAATGAAGTCATGTATGAGGAAGAATCGATGGATACTTCCCATACAGATTCTGCAGAGGCAACCGAGATAAATGCAATACGATCAGTTGATAGGATAAAATGTTGGAATTGTGATGAGATAGGTCATAGATGTTGTTTAGATTCATATAAATATAAGCCAGTTGAACGCTGCAGAGAGCGCAGATACACAGAACATAAAGTACACCCAATCCATGGGTTGCGATTAGAAATATGTTCACACCATCTGTCGAGCGGCCTGCAACTACCAGATAGTAGTACAGGCAGCATCGTAAATAAGATAACGTGTGCACGCATAGATAACTATTGATTGTTTAGGTCAACCCGGAAAAAGCATAACTAATCCTAAGCAAAAATTATCGTCTAAAATTTCTGTATATAAACGATGCATTTTTCTTCAATAAAGTCAGTGTCTTGGAGTCTTAGTACATACAAGTCTACTCATTCATTTCTACCATCGCACTTACTATGCGCAACGAATGACCTCCCTCTCCGTAAGTCCAACTTGTTACAAGTGCTAGTTGCGACGCATTTTAGTAGTCAGTTTAGCAAGCTAATCAACATGACCTAAACTCACTGCCAAGGATAACCAACCTCAAAAAATCCCTACAATGTCCTGCAACATGGGGATAAATATTAAAATGGAGACTAATTCTGGCAGCCTAGCATGATATGTTTGTGTCCATGGTACACAAGACCAACATGCCAATAATTCAAAAAATGTGTTACCTAAAAACCAGCGTGATCGGTGAGGCAGAAAGACTAATACGCCAAATCGACTTGACCTTCACGCTTGGAACATGTTGGTTGACGCATACGACAATCCAAGAGACATAGCATTAACGGTATTGAACCGATTTTTAATACAACAAGCCTTTAACGACAATACAAAATCGCTTAAGGAACTATACATAGTCACTCTGGAGTCCCTTGCATTTCTCAGGGACTCGGATTAGGCATCTCAACGTGCGACCCAATTTTATTTGCGGTCATACAAAATAAGCTGGACAGTACAAATAAAACGCTGTACGAGCAATCATTAAGCAACTCGAAGCAAATACAAAAACTGGACACCATGCTTCAGTTTCTACAACGAGTTCGTGTTTTAGCTAGCGGAAGCAAAACATACAGCAACGCCAAAAGGAATTCGATGGGAGCAACTTATGCATCCTCCTCAACTACAAGGAAGAATTGCCTCTCAAGAAGTCTGATAATATCATATTTCGGTGCGACGATTTCCGTGCAAAGACAGCCGCTGAGCGATTGAATTGGATTCAACGACAAAAACTATGCGTCAACTGCCTCAAAGAAGATCACAGGGCAAAGGTTTGCCCAAGTCGTTTTAAATGCTTCAAACAACACGACTCCACACTACAAACTGAAGGCATCGGTAGACAATAAAGGACAAGCAGAGCTCGTGTTAATCTGTTGGTAAAGTTATTATACAACGACTTTACAATGCGGATCGATGCATTTATTCTACCGCACATTATTACGGATCAGCCAGCCCAAGCATAAATAATAAAGATTGGAACATGCCAGCAACCCTACCATTGGCAGATCCCCAATTCAACAAACCTGGCAAAATCGACATGCTTATCGGTGTGGAACACTATTATGCACTATTGCTCCCACAACAACTCAAAATACCATTTGGTCTAATCATGCAAAAGACCAAGTTGGGATGGGTTGGGGCTGGAAAAATAAAAGAATCAAGGATGTCAGCAGCCATTTATGCAGCAGCTACAGGAGAAGAAACGAATACCATAATTAGCGACAACTTTGAAACAGAAGAAAGGCATCGCACACCAACTGAAAAGGAGTGCGAGAGCCATTTCATTGAGAACTTGCAGACTACTGTAGATGGGAGATTTATCGTAAAATTGCCGTTTGCTGAACATTCTTCAGCCCTGGGGCCCTCGTTGGAGACTGCAGAAAAAAGATTTCTCGCACTAGAAAGAAGGACAGAATCAAAAATCCGGAAGGCATATGTGAACTTCATGACCGAATATGAACAATTGGGTCATATGAAAGCTGTCCCTCGAAAACTCCTTCCAACAAACCATTATTTCATCCCTCACCATTGTGTGCTGAAACCTGACAGCAGCACCACAAAGCTAAGAGTAGTCTTCGATGCATCATGTAAGACATCGACAGGAAAATCATTAAGCGACATTTTGCAAGTAGGACCCACAGTACAAAGTGATCTCATGTCAATTATACTGAGATTCAGAACACATAAGTACGTATTTACGGCAAATATCGATAATATGTATCGCCAAATATGGATAAACCCGGAACACCAATTTAATCAAATGATAGTTTGGAGAATAAATCCAAATGATGAGTTAAAATACTATCGATTAAAAACGGTCACATATGGAACAGCATCGGCTCCGTTTTTGGTTACGAAGTGTCTAAATCACTTAGCCTCACTTCATATAAGCAGATCACCATGCCTTAAGGGATGACTTCTACGTAGATGATTGCCTCACAGGAGCAGACTCTATACAGGAAGCAATCCAAATTCGACAGGAGTTGGTAAAATTACTGCTCCCCAACGGATTCAAATTACACAAATGGTGCTCAAACAATGAGCAAATTCTTCAAGGAATTCCCAAGGACGACATAGTAAGCGATATTAAGCATGACGAAACACTGGAACACTACAGTGTTAAGACATTGGGCCTTATTTGGATGCAAACAAGGGATCAACTTTGCGGCCGCACACAAAGCAGCACAGCAAAAAGGATTACAAAACGTGGAATTTGCTAGGAGCTGGCAAAGATCTTCGACCCTCTTGGCCTGTTCGCTCCAGTCGTGGTAAAAGCAAAAATCTTTATGCAGCGACTCTGGGAATCAAAACTCGACTGGAACGATGAATTACCTCCGAATATACAGAACGAGTGGAAGGACTATAGAAAGGAATTGCAAAGCCTTAACTCGATGCAAATTCCAAGGCACATATACGATGGAAATACTCCAGTTACGAAGGAATTGCACACATTTGTGGATGCTTCAGAACAGGCATATGGCGCAGCAATATATGTACGCGCAACGTATAAAAACAAGCAAATATTTGTGCGTCTACTATACTCAAAGTCTCGAGTGGCTCCAACCGCAAAACAGTCATTACCTCGTCTAGAACTAAATGTCCTTGTAATAGTTGGCAATAAATGCAGACAACATATAGGCGGAAATTGATGGCACCGCTGTACCTGGCAGCTGTTCCATCATTTTAATAAATGCCACACACACACACACACACACACACACAGCACACACACACACACACACACACACGCAAACTCAAAACAGGTACACAAAGTAATTAGCTGTTGTTTTATATGCTTGAATCGCATAATCGGGATGTTTGGGAAACTACTAAGTCAAACTAGGTTTCCGTGTTTAATTTAAATAGACATGGCCGAAACGCAAACCTTGCCAGTTCAACGTCGCCTTCTGTAAATTTTCAACATCGTTGAGAGCAAAAAAGAAAATATTGTATAATACTAGCCTTTTTTTAATCGCAAATAAAAAAATATTGTATAATATTAAGATTTATTTTGGCTTCGCGATGGAAAATATCAACAATATAACAACAGGTCGGATAAGTTATGATCTAAAAACTTGTGGGATGATTCGGATGGGGCTGAGCTGAGGCCACCAGGCGGGTCGCGGGTTGCGGATAGCGAATGGCCTCCCCCCGGGAGGTTAGCTGCGAATAATACGAGATTCCTCGTAAATAAGCGCTGGTGTTGCCGCCTTTAAAGTATAGCCTCACACAATCCCCTTTCTCCCCTCACAATTACCTATCCCATCCTATCCACCACATCTCACTCCGGGCCGGACTAAGGCGTTATCCGAACCGTGCCGAGAGTCAGCTTGGCTGGGGGCCCGGGGATAAAACTAGCCCAGTCTCGAACGGTGGGCTCAGGCCAATGGCGACCACCTGTTCTAATTTAGCCTCACCCGGGTAATGCGGATCTCTGGCCGAGCGGATACTCATTTCTCCGCAGCACGTGGGAACTAATGAAAAATTCCAAGAACACAAAAACACCGCAGGAGCTCCCTGCGGAGTATGTCGCAAGACACCCAGAGGGTCGTGCCCTAGACGGGGAAAGACCCTCTCATGTGGTAGACCAACCTCCACACCGTGCTGCTCCAGCACCAAACAGGAGAGTGCCGCATGCACAACAAACTCCGGCTTTGGGGCATGGGAGAGTAATGGTCGGACCACCCCGACCACCACGCCCAGCTACGAACGCTGCGAGACAGGGCGCACAGCGCCCTAAGAGGAAGGAAGAGTTCCTGCCACCGAGGGGTCAACCCGGTGGGCTGGATGGCCCGAACCGGAAAAATCTCTGCGGTTCCTTCGGTACCTCCAGCAAGGACTCACTCCTGATGCTGCCCTGAAGAAGGCCACATAGCCCAGGGAAGCGGCTACGGCACCAGCGCCAGCCCCCAAGAGGCGTAGCAGCGCACTCACTCCACCGGTGGCCACCCCCAAGAGGGCGTGCGCGGAGGCCAAGGGTGCTGCTCACGGCCCGGGGCAGCGAGGGTGACGGCCGGAAAGGAAGCAGGCTTGTACCTTCGTCCGAGCACATCGCGTGCAGCGACCACGAAGCCCAGCTCGCCAGCACCCACCGAGCCCCGATTGTCATATGCGGATATGGCAAGAAAGGTAAAGGTGGCCGTATTGCCTGTGGATTTCCCACGAGCAATGCTCAGTCGCGGAGACTTGTCTGTGCTGGAAGAGGCCATCATAGATGAAGTCATTGCGTCTGGTGGGGATGTTACGGTCTCATTCGCGGGCATTCATTTCCGGGTCAGTTTCCTGGTCATTGAGTGCTTGGTGCTTGCTGAGAACCGCAGCACCGCGGCTAAAATCGTGGAAGGGCGTGCCCCTTGAATGCAAAGTGGGAGACAAAATTCCGTCGCCCCACTGCATCACGCTGTTTTGCCCCAGAAGTGTGGATCGGTAGACCGAATCCCTGTTGGTTCTGCTGAGGAACCAGAACAGGATCGAGACCGACACATGGAAGATGATTTCCAGGAGGAACGAGGACGGAGGAGCCCTCCTGGTCATCGGGGTAGACGAACTATCCAAGGACATCATTGTGGAGATGATCCTCGCAGAAGATGAGTTGGCGGACAAAACGCTGTGCCAAATCGATATACTAGGAGAGGAGGATATCGCCATGTCCTCACAGGAGCTGGCGGAGGAGCTGCTGGATGCAGCAGCAGCTGACGTCGAAATTACGTGCAGCGGTGACAGGGGCAACTTCAGGCCCCAATCACCGTATCAGCTGGAGCCTCCCCAGCAATAGATGGCCAGAGTCACCGGCACACGGCTGGCTCAGGTAAACATCCACCGTGGTAAGGCCGCCTCGGCTGTCTTAGCTAGGATGTTTACCAAGCAACATCTTGGGATGGCCCTCATACAGGAGCAATGGGTGCACAATGGCATTAAAGGCCGGTACACGGCTGACTCGAAGGTAATCTGGTATCGGAGAGACCCAGCACCCAGAGCATGCATAATGGTAAGGAAAAGTATTAAGTTTACTATCCTTTCAGAATTCCTGACTAGGGACTGCGTTCCCATATTGGTACAGACCAAGAACAGCGCGGTCCCTACGGCCATGGTGTCTGCGTATTTCGCAGGAGATGGAGCCTGCCACCACCCGAAATGGAAAAACTGGTGGATTACTGCAGGAGGGAGAAAATCTCAGTGCTCATCGGATGCGATGCCAATGCGCATGTTGAATGTTTGCGGTTTGATTTAGATTTTATGGTTGCCTCTATTCCTTTACAAGTAGTTCACCTCAGTAACAGCAAGAAGCTATCTGGCTGGAGCCGGTAACTGATTCTTGCTGGACTTCACTGTCGGCGCATAATCAGTTTCTTGTTATTTATGAACTAAGCTCGAATACGTATCCTTATGCCTATAACGTATAACATGCAGCTAGAATGCTTGCTTTAAAATCTGTACTTAATAAGTTAACGGATTGTTGAATAACAATTCAACACTTCTGATAACATTTCTACTGCAACGGTGCTTACACTCACTGAAGATTTTGAGTTGACCAGAGTTGTTTTTTGTTGTTCGTTATGCATTTATGCATAGGCATGCAGGAATCGGTTAAGTGTTGATGGTGGGATGGTAGCTTGTTTCAGAAATTATGGCTGCGTGGTGATTCCAATCAAGCAATGATTCCAAGCAAGTTTATCGCGGCGAAGCCTCGCAACGGCTACTTGACGACCGAACAAAATCCCCAATTAAAAACAAGGTACGAAAGAACGCTGCACCCAAACATAATCGACTGAGTAATACTTTCTACCCAGCTTCATTTAAGTTTAGACAGGCTTATAATTGCTTATTGATTTCAAACTTAATTTATTGATTGATGACATAATTATATTGATATTAGCTTTATTTGAGTTTAGACTAGCTATCAATTCTTTAGTGATTAAATTTAATTACGCTAAGATCAGAAAATGCGAACTTTAATCAATAAGTAAAATACAAATGTGATTGATACATCATTGCTTTGGTCCGAATTCGATCCGATTTCCTAATATCATCCTAATAAATATATATTTACATACAGCGTTGATTGATTTTATTGTTTGACGGGTTGCCAATTATTTTATCTATGTATATTAAAAATAAATGGCCGAAACGCAAACCTTGCCAGATCAATGCATCGAAGACAAATCTGGCCACAAATCTGTGCAACTCAATTAATACTAAGTGGCAACCATCAAAAATACTAAAGAATTTATCAAGTTCGCCATCTGAAAATTGTCAAACGTCGCCTTCTGTAAATTTTCAAAAAAGAAAATATAGTGTCGCACATAAAAAAATTTTTTTTCATATAAAGAGTTATTTGCGCTTCTATTTGAAAAAATGAACATTTAGTTACAGGCGTAACGGAGAAGTTTGATGAGTTTGCAAAAAATTAAGATATGAACAACTTGACGATTGCAAAGATAAACAACGAAAATTATGAATTAAAGAAATCGTAAGTAAATCCAATTACAACATGTCCATTTTTATAATCGTTTAAAAACGGTATAACGAAGCATCTCCGAACTCATAAATTATATATATTATTGATTTGCATTAGCAGCGGAGTCATCCAACCATGTCGTTGTCCGTTTGTTTGAACAAGCGGATCTTAGAGATTTTAAGAGCTGGGACCAAATTGGGAATATAAGTTCATTTGATCAAGTTTCCATCATTTTATCGATAACTGCCCCGTTTTGCGAATTGCGTTACATTAATATTTTTCTTATACCGTATTGGAGCTCACTTGATTTCAGCATTCTTACTTGTTTTTTCTTTTTTATTTTTATTTACTCATTTTTATGTTTTAGCTTGGCACGTTCGGAAAGGAAAAGATTCGATCTGTTTTGGAATAATAGTATGCTGAATCAACAGGTTTCTGAAATCAAAGAAAAGTATGAGGAATTTGAATGTTGCAGCCAACTCATTACCTTTTTTTTCGGTTCTAGTTAAAGAGGATTTTTAGAAGCGTCTGGTGGCGGAAGTAGAAAATTTTTCGAAAACAAAATTATAAGCTGACACAGGAGCTCAAGCAGGACAAGCTACAACATGAGGTACTTGTGAATCAGCATTTAATAAAATGTCGAAATCACCAATAAATATAAATATTTTCAGCAAGGGCAGATCGAGCTCAGGCGCAAGAAGGCAAAAATTGTCGAAAACCAAGATCAGTTTATCCAGCTGGAAAGTTGTTTCAATGTAAGTTACCACCAAATATTCTATTTTATGTACGGTTAGTTTTGCATCTCATTTTTATCCAGCATTACAATCTAAAACAAGTTCAATCTTCGCCAGAGCCCGCGAGACACAGACATAAATATAATATTCAATAACAGCCACAAAAGCATCAGCAGCAACAGCAATAAATGACCCTACATAAAACAACGAGATAGAGACGGGAAGAGAAGAGTGAGAGAGAGAGAGAGAGAGACAGAGACATAGTTTGGATGTAATATCAACAAGCATGACACATCAAGCACACACACACTAGGAGAGGAGGATATCGCCATGTCCTCACAGGAGCTGGCGGAGGAGCTGCTGGATGCAGCAGCAGCTGACGTCGAAATTACGTGCAGCGGTGACAGGGGCAACTTCAGGCCCCAATCACCGTATCAGCTGGAGCCTCCCCAGCAATAGATGGCCAGAGTCACCGGCACAGGGCTGGCTCAAGTAAACATCCACCGTGGTAAGACCGCCTCGACGGTCTTAGCTAGGATGTTTACCAAGCAACATCTTGGGCTGGCCCTAATACAGGAGCCATGGGTGCACAATGGCATTAAAGGCCGGTACACGGCTGACTCGAAGGTAATCTGGCATCGGAGAGACCCAGCACCCAGAGCATGCATAATGGTAAGGAAAAGTATTAACGTTACTATCCTTTCAGAATTCCTGACTAGGGACTGCGTTCCCATATTGGTACAGACCAAGAACAGCGCGGTCCCTACGGCCATGGTGTCTGCGTATTTCGCAGGAGATGGAGCCTGCCACCACCAGAAATGGAAAAATTACGCTCGAATCCGTATCCTTATGTCTATAACGTATAACATGCAGCTAGAATGCTTGCTTTAAAATCTTGTAATGGTCAGCACGCCTCGTACAAAAATATAGAGTTGCAGCGCTAATCGTTTGCGACAAATTTGTCGCCTGCGCTGTAACGGACTAATAGTACACAAAGCAGTGCATCTGAGCACGCAAAAAAACTGAGCCTCCAAAAGAATTAAACTTTTACGCAAACGGAGCATGCTCAAAGTTAGCGATGGATCGCTTAAAGGAGCTTTCAAAAACGCAGCCAACTTTGTTGTCTCCGCTTGCATCCGGCGGCTTGCGCGTACACAACCAGGTATAAAAGGGGGCTGATCTCAGCTAAAGCCCTTTTTGAAAAATTATTGCAACGTGCGGATGCAACTCAAAGTAAAACGTCGGTCAGCGGAAATTTATATAACACGTGGCGGCTGAACAAACGGAAAAAAAAAAATTAAAATAGTGCCGAATTCTTTTCACATTAAACCAGAAAGAACTCAAAAAAAAAAAAAACCAACCAACAATTTAAAAGACACCAGAACCACAAATAAAGTTCTAACAATTGTGCAAGAAAAAAAACGAACCACCCAAATAATTATAACCGCTCTATATATAACTTGTGCACGTGTCACGTATCATCCCGTGCTCGGCCAGGACGGCCGTAACCAAAGCCCTCTGGAAGCGCCGAGGCACCACCGCTGGACCTATTCCGAAACCTCGGGAAGCCATCAGGAAGCCCGCGGCCCCGATCGCTACTCCATGACGCTAGGAAGAGAGCCCCATTGTTTTCATCCCCTGGAGAAGGAGACAGCTCATCGGCAGCAACAGCCAGACCGGCGAATTAATTAATCCATATTAATTATAAACCAAACCAACACAGACTCCAGCAACAAATTATAAAAAAAAGAGAAAAATTGTGTATAACATAAATGCTTAAATAAGAAAATTAAGAAAGTTATTGTGTATCATAAGTAAATCTGCAAAAAAAAAAATATTACACATTAATAAGAAAAAATAAATTATCCACAATGCCATTAAGAATAAAAAAATTGAAATGCCAAAAAGGAAAATAAAAGACAATCGCTCAAAATACTAAAAGACCAGAGAAATTAACACCAACATCAGTAAAACTATCGATTCAGAAAATTTGTAAAATGTATCAAACAGGAAAGTTGGAATTTTTTTTGTCATAAATAAGCGCAGAACTTCCAAATCAAAGCGATAAAAGTGACGGGCTGTGTATTGTTGTATAAGTGCAATACTAATAAATCCCATAGTAAAGTCATAAAACCAAAAAAAAAAAAATACCAGATAACTCCCCCCTTATTGTTTTTTTGATTGAATAATGAATTAAGTTTCAGTGAGAAAAAATATACATCTATATTAAACTACGACTACAAGAAATCACCCAATCGTTGGAAGGCCTTTCATCGGATCGGAGAAAAGGTAAGTCAAAAATCTACTTTCCCTGGCATTTGGTAAAATTCGGTGCCAATAAACGTACTGTCGTACGGAACCTCGCTAACAATTAAAAAAAAAGAAAAAAAAAAAAGGCAAATTTGAGAAGCACCCGAATTTTTCCAAAAGACTTATTCAATCAAACAAAGCAAGAAATTAATAAGCATCCCTAAGCCATAACAAACCAATAACCACCCAAAAAGAAAAACAAAACCTAATCCGCACAAATAATTAACAACTTGATTTATATACCTACACACATCAGCTTGAGCTTTTATCCGTTTAGGCTGCAGCTTATCCCAGGCTAAGCTTGAAGCTTTCGCCTAGGGGAGCTTTCGGCTTAGAATATAACTTTGGAAGCTTAAAGTCAATGGCGCATGCGCAATAGGTGGCGCCAATCAACAGCTTTGTTACCTTTAATTAGATTGCATACTTATAGGTGCCCACAAATTATATGCACACTTAGCACTCAAAAAATAAATACATAAATAAAACCAAGAAAAGTCAAACATAGCCAAACTTAATTTTACCCAAAAATTATAAAAGAAAAATAAGCCTAATAATTCCCCATTTAGCCATGGCCTAATAACCCAAAATTTAGCTAGTAATAAAACAAATTAATTTCTAATTAAAAAAATAAAAGATTGGCCCTCGGCAAAGTACCATGGAGTATTCTCTTATATTTTTTTGAATTTTTGTACATCCACTATTGTATTCCATTAAGCTTAATTTTTTTATTAGATGAGAAGAAAACTTTAAAAATATATTAAACCGAACATTGTAAAAGCAGAAAAAAATAATATCACAATTATAAAAAAAGAGAACCAGAAAACTTTTTAAGTCTGAATAAAAATGAATAAAGGATCCACATATGGAAAAACCAATTGATTATGATACCAACAAAAATAAAAATACAATTTATGAGATGAAATTCCTAGAAATAAAGTGATTAACAATTATAATGCTAATTTGTTAAATAAGAAAAAAAAACCAGGAAAAAAAAACTCCATATATATTTACAGATCCATATTAACTTTTAAGCTACTCATTTGTGTTAACTTTAAGTAGGGTCAGATTAGCAACCGCTCCACAAAATGAATAATGAGAGCAAATAAAAATTAAGCATGTATTCCGTAAAGCCAATAATGAAGTAATTGTCGAGTATATGGGGCCAACCAACGTGATGTAATGATATAGAAAATTTTTTCTTAGGGAATCTCACAATTCGCCTTTGGAGATTCATGGTTGGGTGGGTAGAGACTGCGAGGATCAAATGCCATCTGAGATCCCGCTACATTTATTTAGATAGTCCAGCATATATTAGAACATTCACCTTAAATATTAGCATTTCGTCCGATCTTGTTATATTTTTTTTGCATTTCGAAGTCTAGCACTTCATATTTAGTACAGCAGGGACTCTACAATAATTTAAACATTATGTAATAGAGCCACAGGTCACAGCAACCCATCCCATTCCTCCCGAAAGAGCTAGGGTATCAAAGGGTCCCGACCACAGCTGTGATTCTGTAGCTCCGTAGTAGGTTGTATTGGTTTTTTTATATAACCTACTGAAGCCAGTTAGGAAAGATATCCGTTCTGACGTGGTTAGTCGATAGAAGAAATTGTTACATAAGTTTTGGCGCCCAACGTGGGGCATGCTGATATCGATAGTTTGATCACAGAGAGGTTTTGAAGAGGGACGCCCAGCTCGTTCAGCCAACAGAGAGAAAAAAAAGGGAAATCTGAAAAATGGCAAGCTGAATACTGAGTTTGCATGCAAAAGTGCATTAGTATTAATTAGTAAATAAAAGCCTTCACAGTGACAAGTGTTGAATTAGCAGCTTCACATCCCCAAAATTGTGAGTCGTGAAGGTTATTCTACTTTCAGTGACACCCAAGGGAAGTGGATGGTTTAGGAGTGTGGAACCAGTAATGTGGATCTTGGATCTCTAGTGTTTGGCTAAGATCGAATACATTGCCGATACACATAGTTGGTGGGCCTGCTTAAACTAAACCACATGTCGAGAGTAAAATTAATGGTTCGTTAGCACCATTATTCCAGCTCACAGTTTAAGCTCAGTTTAATTTTCGGTTATTTTTTTGATTGATTGGGCCAGCTGCTGATAATACTGCGGAATACTGTGGCAACTGTTCTGGAATCTTGCGTATTTAGCTAAGACTGAATACCCTGCCGAATAAGGATGCAACAGAAATTTCAATTTACAGTTAGTAGCGGTCGTAATGGATTGAATTTAGTAATCACATCCGCTAAAGGGTGGAAAAAAATGGAAGATTGTATTTTGTTGTTGATTGGTTGACAATACCGCCTAACTTTCTTTGGCACAAGTATCTCATTACCGAGAAGAGGGAAGCTGGTATAAAATTGTTTACCCAGTCTGCAACAATTATCGATCTATCTGATAAAGTTACAATAGTCCGAGATTATCTTTAATTACATTTCTATATTTGCTGGCTATCTAATAAAATAAAAACAAAAATAGATATATATGTATGTACATGTATATGTATATGTTTATGTATATGGATGTATATATGTAGGTGTATGTGTATATGAAGATATAAACATAAAATTATTTTTTTCTATTCATTATATCCCTTGGGTATGGCCCCTATTGAAAAAGTATTTTGAAATAGTATGCCCCTAGAACATACTCCCATGCCAAGTCCCGCATCAGTCGACACTTTAGAAAAAAAATGCAACATTTGTCGTCATATTCTGACCAATACACAATCCTGTTATATTACCAATTGTAAGCATATTTTCCATAAAAATTGTCTAGAGAATTGGTTACAAACCCACAACAGTTGTCCGGATTGCGCCAAGGAAACCGAAGCCCAAAATCTTAAAGTGGTTATAGGAAACTGCTCGCCTCGGTTGAAGCAAGTAGAACCTTCAGTCGCAGGTCCAAGTACTCGGGTAGTGACCCGGAACTTAGCAAAGTCAATGATGGATGCCCCTACTCATAACCCAGTATCAGAGCCACAAGTAAATGAAGGGACTGAAGTGCCATTATTAGAGCTCGAGGGTAGCAACGGTACAAATCCAGTAGAGACACGTACAAGGCGTTATCAAAATCCAAGAAGAGGACGCCCAGCTCGTTCAGCCAACACTCGTCGGGAAGAACCGGTGGCAGTGGATTATTCCATTATACAGAACATGATTGAGCAAACCGTATCAAGATTAATGTCATCCTTAAGTGTAAGTCCTCGTTATCCTACACATGTTCCAACATCACCGCTAGCCCAAAACTCGTTAGCCAGTCGCACCTCGGTACACCCAAGTAAGGTGGTTGAGATAATGCAGAAATGGAATCTACATTTCGATGGTTCGGATGTAGGTTTGAGTGTAGATGAATTCATGTATCGCGTGAAAGTACTCACCGATGAGACTTTGGATGGAGATATCAATGCGGTGTGCAAACACATACATGTCCTTTTCATAGGGAGAGCACGAGATTGGTATTGGCGATATCACAAACAAGTGGATCGTATTACCTGGGCAGACTTTTCTCTAGCCTTACGCCAACAATATCGAGATTATAGGTCAGAGTTTAGCAGCAAAGAACAAATACGTTCGCGTAAACAAAAACCAGGCGAAAATTTTGAAAACTTTTATGAGGATGTGGTTTCTCTAATAGATAAATCATCTGTTCGAATCGAAGAGGAGGAGTTGATTGAAATCCTTAAAAATAATTTGTTGCCGGAAGCACGTCACAAGTTGTTATATCAACCAGTACATTCGGTAGGTCAGTTGCGAAGATTAGTGCAAATGCACGAAAATCTAGTAAGTGAACTGAACAATCGCGGCGAAGGAGTTTCCAGGACGAAACCGCCATTGCAACGCCGACAAGCTTATGCGGTGGAAGAACTTGAGATGGAAGCTGAGTCGAATTGCGAGGTTAATGGAGAAGATGAGATCTATTCATCATGCAAATATTACTTGTTGGAATTGTGATGTGAAGGGACACGTATGGGAGAATTGCCTTGCCCAGCGCCGCATATTTTGCTATGGTTGTGGTGCTCCAAACGTGTATAAGCCACAATGCAAAGTATGTATTCAGCGTCGGTCGGAAAACCGACAGAAGGGTGCATCCACCAACAGCAGGATGCCCCTATCCAAATAGAACCAAATTATACCAGCTCTGTCCTTTGTAGTCCCGCTGTTTCCTCACCTGCTTTAACCATCTTCAAAAGGTCCCCGGATGCAAAGAATATCCCGGAGGACTATTTACGTTTTCGCCCTTATCATGAGCGGCTGAGAAATTATTTAGAAATTAGAAATAGAATTTTCAACGAAAAGAGTCCTTCAAGTCCAAGAAATAAATTGCGTCGTCAGAACTATTTTAAGCGAATGAAAAATTCTAGAAAATTATTAGTATCCACTATTTTCAACAATCGAAACGATTCGCGTTGCTATGCGGAAGTGTCGTTTCTAGAATTTAGAGAATTTGGTCTACTGGACACCGGTGCGAATATAAGTTGCATTGGGTCTTCATTAGCTAAGGAAAAATTTACTGATCTAGCCGAATTTAAGTCCCTGAAATCTTATATAAACACAGCTGAGGGGAAAGCTCACGAGGTTCTTGGGGTTATTATTGTTCCAATGTCTTATAAGAAGATGACAAAACAAATGCAGCTATATATAATTCCCTCAATCAAACAAAGAGTCATATTAGGGATAGATTTTTGGAAAATTTTTGCACTAGCTCCTAACGTGATTAGCGTTATGGAATTGCCCTATAAGCAGCAAGAAAAAACCTCGCAGATCAATGAACCAGAATCAAACTCATATCCTTTGACCAATGTACAGTTACAACAGCTAGAAGTAGTGAAAAACCTTTTCCCAAACTGTCAGGAAGGTTTAGGCCGCACTAGTCTGATCCAACATCGCATCGACGTTGGAGAAGCACGACCGGTAAAACAGCGCTTTTACCCAGTTAGTCCAGCAGTTGAAAAACTGCTATACTCCGAAATAGATCGTATGTTAGCACTGGACGTCATAGAGCCATGTTCTAGTGCTTGGAGCTCACCTATGCGTTTAGTTATAAAACCTAATAAAATCCGTTTTTGCTTAGATGCACGGAAGCTCAATGAGGCCACAAAGAAAGATGCTTATCCGTTGCCAAGTATCGAAGGAATTTTTTCACGAATGCCCAAGGCCAATATAATTTCAAAATTAGATTTAAAGGATGCATATTGGCAAATAGAGTTAGAAAAAGATTCCAGACCATTGACAGCGTTCACTATTCCTGGTAGACCACTGTACCAATTCAAGGTCATGCCATTCGGCCTGTGCAACGCGCCTTCAACAATGTGTCGACTTATGGATGAGATTATACCCCCCGATCTTCGACATTGCGTCTTTGGATACCTGGACGATGTATGCATAATCTCAGAAACTTTCTCAGAACATCTTGCAGTATTGGTTCGACTAGCCGAACAATTTCGTAAAGCTAACTTGACCTTAAATATTGAGAAAAGCCATTTCTGTGTAAACAGAGTGAATTATTTAGGGTATGTAATCGGTAGTGGTGGTATCTGTACCGATTCCGCAAAAATTGAGTGTATTAGGAATTGGCCACCACCCAAAAACCTCAAACAAGTTCGAGGATTCCTAGGTGTGTGCGGATGGTATCGTCGTTTTATTTCAAACTATGCGGAACTAACGTGTCCTATTACCGATGTATTATCTATTAAAAAAAAGTTTGTTTGGCCCGCAGAGGCTCAAGAGGCGATGGAAAAACTTAAAATGGTACTCACTTCTGCACCGGTGTTAAAAAACCCAGATTTTACCAAAAAATTTTATCTTCATTGCGATGCTAGTAACTACGGGATAGGAGCTGTCCTTGTCCAGTTATCGCCGGAAAATGAAGAAATGCCCCTTGCGTTTATGTCAAAAAAATTAAGTCGTGCTCAAAGAAATTATAGTGTAACAGAGCGAGAATGCTTAGCTGTTATCTTGGCTATTGAAAAGTTTAGATGTTACTTGGAGTTACAAGAATTCGAAGTAATAACGGACCACTCCAGTCTATTGTGGCTGATGCGACAACCAAACGCATCCGGTAGACTTGCGCGGTGGATTTTTCGACTGCAGCCTTACAAATTCAAAATTTCGCATAGAAAAGGAAAAGATCACATCGTGCCGGATGCATTATCAAGATTGTGTGACGATGAATTGGCAGAGTTGGAAGTAGGTCCAATAATAGATTTGGAATCAAATGCTTTCTTTGATAGCGATTATCAAGCCTTAAAAGAGAAATTTACTATTCAACAATCCAAATTTCCAGACGTTAAAGTAGATAATCAGTTTATTTATATGAAAACTGAACATGCCAGCGGAATTGATGCGCAGGATAAGAACATATGGAAGTTATGGGTTCCAGCTCGAATGCGAAACCAGGTTTTGATGCAAGCTCACGACAACGTCACCTCATCTCACTGTGGAATGCAAAAGACCATAGAAAAGTTAAGAAGAAATCTTTACTGGCCTGGGTTGGCAAATGACGTCCGTAATTATATTCGCAATTGTGACACTTGCAAAGAAACAAAAGCCCCTAACTACGTCCTTCGGCCTCCAATGGGCTCACAATCCCCCACCTGCCGACCGTTCCAAAGACTATATGTTGATTTATTAGGTCCGTATCCACGAAGTAAGAGTGGTCATGTCGGATTGTTAATTGTATTAGACCATTTTAGTAAATTTCATTGGCTTCATCCGCTAAAGAAATTCACATCGTTGGCTATTCAGGACTTTTTATTAAAACACGTGTTCCATTGCTTTGGTGTACCTGAAACTCTGGTTAGCGATAATGGTACGCAGTTCAAAGCCAATGATTTTAATGCGTTTCTAACAAAACTTGGAATACGGCATGTATATACAGCACTATACTCGCCCCAGAGCAACGCTGCAGAACGTGTGAATCGCTCTCTGTTAGCCGCAATTCGTGCCTATCTTACAACGGAACAAACAGAATGGGATGTAAATCTTTCGGCTATCTCGTGCGCATTACGTTCTTCATTGCATCAATCCTTAGGTTGCTCTCCATATAAAGCCCTATTTGGGTTAGACATGATAACCCATGGCGGTGATTACCGACTCCAAAAACAATTATCTCTGTTAGAAGAGCCCATAATACCACTACCGCGTACCGACAACTTAGCCTTGCTACGCAAAGATGTTCAACAGAACATTCGTCGAGCGTATGACCGTAATGTAGCGCAGTATAATTTGCGATGTAGGCCTGTATCCTTTAAGAATGGTCAAGAAGTCTTTCGACGGAATTTTGCCCTTAGCAAATTCTCACATGACTTCAATGCCAAATTAGGACCGAAATTTGTGAAATGTCGAATCAAGAAAAAACTTGGCAATAGTTTTTATCTCTTAGAAGATTTACAAGGACGTGAAGTAGGAACTTATCACGCAAAAGATATTCGCATCTAATTCCCGCTAATCTTCCAGCTATCGTGCCATATTATCGTGTGTGTAATGGTCAGCACGCCTCGTACAAAAATATAGAGTTGCAGCGCTAATCGTTTGCGACAAATTTGTCGCCTGCGCTGTAACGGACTAATAGTACACAAAGCAGTGCATCTGAGCACGCAAAAAAACTGAGCCTCCAAAAGAATTAAACTTTTACGCAAACGGAGCATGCTCAAAGTTAGCGATAGATCGCTTAAAGGAGCTTTCAAAAACGCAGCCAACTTTGTTGTCTCCGCTTGCATCCGGCGGCTTGCGCGTACACAACCAGGTATAAAAGGGGGCTGATCTCAGCTAAAGCCCTTTTTGAAAAATTATTGCAACGTGCGGATGCAACTCAAAGTAAAACGTCGGTCAGCGGAAATTTATATAACACGTGGCGGCTGAACAAACGGAAAAAAAAAAATTAAAATAGTGCCGAATTCTTTTCACATTAAACCAGAAAGAACTCAAAAAAAAAAAAAAACCAACCAACAATTTAAAAGACACCAGAACCACAAATAAAGTTCTAACAATTGTGCAAGAAAAAAAACGAACCACCCAAATAATTATAACCGCTCTATATATAACTTGTGCACGTGTCACGTATCATCCCGTGCTCGGCCAGGACGGCCGTAACCAAAGCCCTCTGGAAGCGCCGAGGCACCACCGCTGGACCTATTCCGAAACCTCGGGAAGCCATCAGGAAGCCCGCGGCCCCGATCGCTACTCCATGACGCTAGGAAGAGAGCCCCATTGTTTTCATCCCCTGGAGAAGGAGACAGCTCATCGGCAGCAACAGCCAGACCGGCGAATTAATTAATCCATATTAATTATAAACCAAACCAACACAGACTCCAGCAACAAAATATAAAAAAAAGAGAAAAATTGTGTATAACATAAATGCTTAAATAAGAAAATTAAGAAAGTTATTGTGTAAGTAAATCTGCAAAAAAAATTATTACACATTAATAAGAAAAAATAAATTATCCACAATGCCATTAAGAATAAAAAAATTGAAATGCCAAAAAGGAAAATAAAAGACAATCGCTCAAAATACTAAAAGACCAGAGAAATTAACACCAACATCAGTAAAACTATCGATTCAGAAAATTTGTAAAATGTATCAAACAGGAAAGTTGGAATTTTTTTTTGTCATAAATAAGCGCAGAACTTCCAAATCAAAGCGATAAAAGTGACGGGCTGTGTATTGTTGTATAAGTGCAATACTAATAAATCCCATAGTAAAGTCATAAAACCAAAAAAAAAAAAAATACCAGATAACTCCCCCCCTTATTGTTTTTTTGATTGAATAATGAATTAAGTTTCAGTGAGAAAAAATATACATCTATATTAAACTACGACTACAAGAAATCACCCAATCGTTGGAAGGCCTTTCATCGGATCGGAGAAAACGTAAGTCAAAAATCTACTTTCCCTGGCATTTGGTAAAATTCGGTGCCAATAAACGTACTGTCGTACGGAACCTCGCTAACAATTAAACAAAAAAAAAAAAAAGACAAATTTGAGAAGCACCCGAATTTTTCCAAAAGACTTATTCAATCAAACAAAGCAAGAAATTAATAAGCATCCCTAAGCCATAACAAACCAATAACCACCCAAAAAGAAAAACAAAACCTAATCCGCACTAATAATTAACAACTTGATTTATATACCTACACACATCAGCTTGAGCTTTTATCCGTTTAGGCTGCAGCTTATCCCAGGCTAAGCTTGAAGCTTTCGCCTAGGGGAGCTTTCGGCTTAGAATATAACTTTGGAAGCTTAAAGTCAATGGCGCATGCGCAATAGGTGGCGCCAATCAACAGCTTTGTTACCTTTAATTAGATTGCATACTTATAGGTGCCCACAAATTATATGCACACTTAGCACTCAAAAAATAAATACATAAATAAAACCAAGAAAAGTCAAACATAGCCAAACTTAATTTTACCCAAAAATTATAAAAGAAAAATAAGCCTAATAATTCCCCATTTAGCCATGGCCTAATAACCCAAAATTTAGCTAGTAATAAAACAAATTAATTTCTAATTAAAAAAATAAAAGATTGGCTCGGCAAAGTACCATGGAGTATTCTCTTATATTTTTTTGAATTTTTGTACATCCACTATTGTATTCCATTAAGCTTAATTTTTTTATTAGATGAGAAGAAAAACTTTAAAAATATATTAAACCGAACATTGTAAAAGCAGAAAAAAATAATATCACAATTATAAAAAAAGAGAACCAGAAAACTTTTTAAGTCTGAATAAAAATGAATAAAGGATCCACATATGGAAAAACCAATTGATTATGATACCAACAAAAATAAAAATACAATTTATGAGATGAAATTCCTAGAAATAAAGTGATTAACAATTATAATGCTAATTTGTTAAATAAGAAAAAAAAACCAAAAAAAAAAAACTCCATATATATTTACAGATCCATATTAACTTTTAAGCTACTCATTTGTGTTAACTTTAAGTAGGGTCAGATTAGCAACCGCTCCACAAAATGAATAATGAGAGCAAATAAAAATTAAGCATGTATTTCGTAAAGCCAATAATGAAGTAATTGTCGAGTATATGGGGCCAACCAACGTGATGTAATGATATAGAAAATTTTTTCTTAGGGAATCTCACAATTCGCCTTTGGAGATTCATGGTTGGGTGGGTAGAGACTGCGAGGATCAAATGCCATCTGAGATCCCGCTACATTTATTTAGATAGTCCAGCATATATTAGAACATTCACCTTAAATATTAGCATTTCGTCCGATCTTGTTATATTTTTTTTTGCATTTCGAAGTCTAGCACTTCATATTTAGTACAGCAGGGACTCTACAATAATTTAAACATTATGTAATAGAGCCACAGGTCACAGCAACCCATCCCATTCCTCCCGAAAGAGCTAGGGTATCAAAGGGTCCCGACCACAGCTGTGATTCTGTAGCTCCGTAGTAGGTTGTATTGGTTTTTTTTATATAACCTACTGAAGCCAGTTAGGAAAGATATCCGTTCTGACGTGGTTAGTCGATAGAAGAAATTGTTACAATCTGTACTTAATAAGTTAACGGATTGTTGAATAACAATTCAACACTTCTGATAACATTTCTACTGCAACGGTGTTCACACTCACTGAAGATTTTGAGTTGACCAGAGATGTTTTTTGTTGTTCGTTATACATTTATGCATAGACATGCAGGAATCGGTTAAGTGTTGATGGTGGGATGGTAGCTTGTTTCAGAAATTATGGCTGCGTGGTGATTCGAATCAAGCAGCGATTGCAAGTTTATCGCGGCGAAGCCTCGCAACGGCTACTTGACGACCGAACAAAATCCCCAATTAGAAACAAGGTACGAAAGAACGCTGCACCCAAACATAATCGACTGAGTAATACTTTCTACCCAGCTTCATTTAAGTTTAGACAGGCTTATAATTGCTTGTTGATTTCAAACTTAATTTATTGATTGATGGCATAATTATATTTATATTAGCTTTATTTGAGTTTAGACTAGCTATCAATTCTTTAGTGATTAAATTTAATTACGCTAAGATCAGAAAATGCGAACTTTAATCAATAAGTAAAATACAAATGCGATTGATACATCATTGCTTTGGTCCGATTCGATCCGATTTCCTAATATCATCCTAATAAATATATATTTACATACAGCGTTGATTGATTTTATTGTTTGACGGGTTGCCAATTATTTTATCTATGTATATTAAAAATAAATGGCCGAAACGCAAACCTTGCCAGATCAATGCATCGAACTCAAATCTGGCTACAAATCTGTGCAACTCAATTAATACTAAGTGGCAACCATAAAAAATACTAAAGAATTTATCAAGTTCGCCTTCTGAAAATTGTCAAACGTCGCCTTCTGTAAATTTTCCAAAAAGAAAACATAGTGTCGCACATAAAAAAATTTTTTTTCATATAAAGAGTTATTTGCGCTTCTATTTGAAAAAATGAACAATTTAGGTCGGATAAATTATGAACACGTAGTTAGAGGCGTAACGGAGAAGTTTGATGAGTTTGCAAAAAATTAAGATATGAACAACTTGACGATTGCAAAGGTAAACAGCAGAATTATGAATTAAAGAAATCGTAAGTAAATCCAATTACAACTTGTCGACTTTGCTCCATTTTTATAATCGTTTAAAAACGGTATAATGAAGCATCTCCGAACCCATAAATTATATATATATTATTGATTTGCCATGTCCCTCTGTCCGTTTGCTTGAACAAGCGGATCTTAGAGATTTTAAGAGCTAGAGCCACCAAATTGGGAATATAAGTTCATTTGATCAAGTTTCCATCATTTTATCGATAACTGCCCCGTTTTGCGAATTGCGTTACATTAATATTTTCCGATTTCAGCATTCTCACTTGTTTTTTCTTTTTTTTTTTCTACTTTTTTTTTCTTTTTTATTTTTATTTACTTGTTTTCATGTTTTAGCTTGGCACTTTCGGAAAGGAAAAGATTGGATCAATTTGGCTAGCGAGGGAAGAAACAAATTTTTTATTAAAATATAAATTAATTATAACATACAAATATAACTATAAAAATGTATTTTTTATTTAATAAGCTTTATATTTTAATCGAAACGAACTATGAATAAATATATTTTTAGCAACAATTAAATACTGTTTTTTGATATTAAACAAACAACTAATAATATTAACATTAATTGCTACATACTAATCAATATAATTATTATTATTGCGAAGAAACCAAAGTAGAAAATAAAGGCTACTTATTTACAACTAACAATAAGATCCTCATAATCTACCCCCTTGGGAATATTATTTTTGGGATCATCCGATTCATAGGCCAGTCCGCCAAACAGGAATATTTTCTCGCCGACCATCGTGAAGCTGTGCTCCAAGCGGGGCAGGGCGAGACACCGTTATCCGGCGTCTCTGGGTATATTTTGCGCCATTCCCATTTGGTTGCTTGCAAATCTAAAGTTCATTTGAATATAATCCATAAGCGGCACAACCACTTGGCACATCGCCCTTCAGCACGGGCACATACCATTGATTGGTGACTAAATTAATAAATGGAAATTGACAATTAGCAATTGAAGTTATCAATTGTAACGTGCCGAGTCAGATCATACTTACATTTTATTTGCAATCATTGTCGAACTGTGTAAGGTTCGCGTAATTTGGCCTGTAGGTCTTAGCTTTCCCCCAATCATGGAAGTAAATAAAAACCAAATAGAAAACAATTATAATAATTAAATAAATATAATCTCGCAATACATAAATACCCTTGTCAAGCAAAAACGCAGGCGACAACCGCTCATTCGAGTGAAGGGCTCAATTGGCAAATTAGACAATTGAAGAGGTTTTTTGGTATTAAACAAACAACTAATAATATTAACATTAATTTGCTACATATTAAAGAAATGTAATTATTTTAAGAACAAGAGAAAAAAGGCTACTTATTTACAACCACCATTTAATAACTTCGCCACCCCAATTGGGAATACTATTTGGATTATCCTTCATTGGCCATGCGCCAAAAAATAATATTCCCAAGTAGGTGGCAATTATTAATTAATATTAGTTAGTTGTAAATAAGTATAGCATTTTTTTCTACTTTGGTTTCTTCGCAATAATAATAATTATATTAATTAGTATGTAGCAATTAATGTTAATATTATTAGTTGTTTGTTTAATACCAAAAAATAATATTCAATTGTTGCGAAAAATATATTTATTAGTAGTTCGCTTCGATTAAAATATAAAGCTTATTAAATTAAAATTACGTTTTAATATTTAATATTTTCAAAATTCTAATATTCGACTATTCCTCAGTCGAAACAGAAAAACCTTAAATACCAAAAATAAATTAAATTCCAAATGTGGATTATACTTTATTGCCTATGCTATGCAGTCTGTGGAATTTCTTGGACTGCCAGCGGTAAGTGAAGAATTACAAAATTACGTATTTATATTTTTTTGAAGCGGTTCCTATTTAAAAAAAAAACTTTCGGAAATTCTTTGGTTAAAATTTCTCAAGTTTTATGCTGGAATTTGTGCGTTACTCTTGGTTTTCCTGGCATGCGGCCGATGATCAAAACAAACAAAGTAATTAGTTGCAGTTAACCGCAGGTAAACTTAAAAGAAAAACTGACTGCACAAAAATAGTGAAATTCCAAGACAAAGTTACGTTGCAACGTGCAGACTCGATAAATGTTTAATCAGAGAAAAAACAAGGACGTTAACGGCGTTCTGGTCCAACGATATATGACGAATAAAAGTATTTACGTGACTTACGGATAAGCGAAACGTACAGCTGTCAGTTTATCATCCGCCAACCACTCAGATGTGTCCACAGCTGAGGCACAAAGAGAAATTGTCGCCAGGGTCACATAGTGAACCTTTGCATTTTGCTCTTGAAATCACTTACCAGAAGGTTAGTTCAAACACATAGCACATATGTACTTACTAAGGCTGTAGGAACTACTTTTTAAGGAGGGGGAGGCCTAAACAAATAACCGGAACACTTTATGGGAAGCAACTGCACAGTTCTGCTATTTTTCTTTTAATTAATTTTCGTAGATTTGTAATTACCAAAAAAAGGTGTTATGTCATGTTCTCGTATATATAGATGTTTGTATATGAATTTAAAAGGTTTTTTGAGCATGTGGCTTACATAAGAAATATGTATAGAAATTATGAAACTAGACTTAGAAATAAATTTTGAAATGTGCAACTGGTCGATAAAGCTTAAATAACTTGAATAAATCAGTGTTCAAATTTGTAAATTTATTTATGATTAATACTCTTATTTTGTAATTTAACTTGATCCAACTGTGTAATATTTGGCGGGCAGTTTATTATACTTTCTGAAATGTGCACATATGGCAATTCTAAAGAAAACACATATTACATCAATTGAATAATTATTATGATAGAAATTATTCAGTTGACACAATATTATTATGTCACTAATATGAAAGTTGCTGAATTAAATTAGTGCATAGTAACACAATTGCATAGTGACGCTTGAAGCAAAGCAACCAAATCCTCAGTTCATGATTTATCCAGTTGCCAAGCAGGCAAGTCCAAGGCTATACAAAATACATATGTAACTGTATTTGGACTTGGCAGACATCCAATTTGCAGCGAACCGTTTACCAAACAAACACAAAGAGTGAGTGAGAGATAGTGGACAGTGTAACCCACAGGAACCCAAACTGCAGCCATTTAGTTGCAATTTACTTTTAGCGCGCTAATTGTTTGCAAAGTAGATAAACAAAAAAAAAAAAAGTAGAGTTGGGCTGGAAAGCGAGAGAGTAGAATGCAAATTGTACATTTTCACTTAAATTCTTTGATTCATTTCGTTGCAGCCGCAAGTGGTGCGATACTGGACTCGTGATGTTATCTGGAGGGTGGCGGTTCGGCGCAGAGTTTTCTAGCCACTGAGGATCTGGCAGTGGGCTCCATCATTGGCAAATTGCGCATAAATGGTGATCCTACGGCAGACTCCGGTGACATTAATCTCTCCCTTAGGGAGAAAAATCAACCCGTTGAGATTGTGGCGGGCACCAAGGATTTGGCTCCCTCGTCTATCTATGTTAATGTAATTTGCATTCGAAGACGTTCAACGGATCCGGTAAGCTTACAAAAGTTATATCGTATTAGCCTATGAAAGTAATAAGTTATTCAAAAACGAACGAAGAACGTTTGGAATTTAGATGGGTTTCTAATTCGTAATAATTCTAGTTTCTGTATAAAATATTTAATATTTTATGACGACTGCACTTCGTTAAAAACTCACTAATTGGCGGCTTATTAAATCAGTCAAACCTAGTGACCATTTTAATTAACCCATGCCAGGTGTGGATTTTTGAGTTTTGACATGTTCTTGGTATGAACCTCTAGCCGCATTTAGCACCGGAGAGAACTTTCGTTCGTGTAGTGCACTCGAGCAATTGGTAATGGGGCAACCAATTAACCTACATTAAAGCGGGACTCCACATGCTCCCTTCTGGACGTTGAATGTGCGTGATGTGCGTTGGTGCTCAAGGGGCGCAATCTCAGAGTACGAAGTACAAGTGAGGTTGTTAAATGGAATTGGGTAAACACGTTTCGGAATGTTCACACTGCGATAAAGGTAAGGTCGGGAGATTTTGGGTAACTACAAAAGTTGCGACTATTTCTTATACTCTATAAACAATTGAAAAGTTTTTAGACAACGACGCCTATTTCAATTTTAGAATTAACAAAACAGAAACCAACTTAACTTTTACTTACACTTCGTGCCGACAATGATGAGTAGAAGGAGTAGGATGTTGGCCTGTGGTTAGACGTCTGGGGTCTTAGGCAGTGGCCATAAATTAGCTATTAGTACTTCCGTAGTGCTTTGGGGGTTGCTTTGAACATGCAAATATATGCAGTGTTTTACTGGACGGGCGAGAGTGCGAGGGGACCGGCACCCAACGTAATCCTTAGCTGTTGGCGCTTTGAACCCGCCCTGGGGTCACTGACCCTATCCGAGGTGATGGTGCCAGGGACACTGCAAATAAAAGGTGTTTGTCTAGAATGCGATCAGCCTGGACCATTTTCAACGATTGAATATTAGGTGCTGTCCGGTCCATATGAGCTGTTGGGTTTCTCAATCGCTCGAGGCACACAGTCAAAAAGGCCTCGACAATGGAGTTGCAGACCACCGACAAGTTGCGTGCTCAGGATCAGGCCACACCACCGCGACACTCGGTGCGAATGCGCCCTAGCCACGAAGGCTGTCGATCAGGACGCGGTAGTCGGGCGCCCATTTTCAACTATTGTACATATCGCAGGATGCTGAAATACGGGCCCCATTGGCTATGCATGGTGCCACCTCCGCGAGCCACTCTTGTGGTAAAAGCGACGCAGATCGATAATCCAGATCGCTATGAACTAACCACGGTGCAGTTAACGCGTTCTGGAACGTACAGTGATCTCAGCACGCTGGCCTTTGTCCAGAAGCGTTTCGTGATGCGCATCCGGGAGGGCAGAGCGGTGGGCAATCGCATCCTAGCTCTGCCCACCAACAAGCCAGGGAAACATTTGAAGTACACCATTGTGGATCCAATTAACTCGC
The DNA here is from genome assembly GCA_018904355.1 of Drosophila sproati. NCBI lineage: Eukaryota > Metazoa > Arthropoda > Insecta > Diptera > Drosophilidae > Drosophila > Drosophila sproati. The sequence continues at coordinate 175,031 of JAEIFY010000100.1, forward strand.
AGTTCTTTAGCGTGGTATCGCTGGGCGAACTGATGCTGGCCAAACCGCTGGATTATGAGAAGATGACCAAACACGAATTCCAGGTCGTTGCCAATAGCACCTCAGCCGATGTCACACTGGAAGTGATTGATGTCAACGACTGGGAGCCCCGCTTCCGGGAGACTCATTACGAGTTTGTGGTGCCCAAAAGCGTAAGTTGGCAATGCTGCAATGAGAAGGAAGAGATTAATTCTAAATTTCATATTTTCAGTGTCTTAACTTGTATTATGATATATGAATTAAGACCAGCTTAAATATGACATAATTATAATTATAATTATAATAATTATTCATTTAAAAGTCAGCTTTATAATTTCTTGTTCTGTTCCCAGCAGTCGTTGCAGTCGCGCACGGATTCCTTTGAGGGCATTCTAATTGGCAAGGTGGAGGCGGCGGATGGGGACCGCAATGATAAGCAGGAGTTATCGCTACGTGGCCAGCATGCGGGTCTCTTTGAGATCGATGCGTCAGGCAATATTTATATGCGGCCAGAGCAGTTGCAGAGTCTCAATGAGTCCACGGTGCATCTGATTGCCATTGCCATGGACTCGGGCGTGTCTCCGCGAAGCACGTCTGTGCCGGTTAGTGTAATCATGGAGGGACTGACTCTCGTCCAGTCCACATGGAATATCTTGTGGGCTTGTTCCTGCTGATCATCATGGCGCTCAGCTGCTATATTGTGCGGGCAATGGCAATGGGGCCAGTGTCATCAGCGGTGGAGTCTCTGTGCAACGGTGCGCAGTAAGTTGAACGTAACGAAATTAAGTCCCCAAGTCATCCCCAGCAGCCCAGAGCATTCGCTATAAATAGTCTTCTTACCAGGGATCGTATCTCGCGCCTCGGCCAACGGGCAGCTCTACGAGGAGGACGAGATCGAGCACGACTCCCTCTCACAGTAGGGCCAACAGCAGCAGTGGCGTCACAGCTGAACAAAGTCGCCGTTAACTTGTAAAAATTGCTGGTCACAGACAGTTAAAGATTTAATGACTTGGTCTATGTCTAAGTCGCGTTAAGATTTTTAGGCCCCAATGTAAATGTAGTAGACCAAAAATAGCATTGTAAATATCCAGCACTTGTAGCCTAAGCAAGCGAATTCCATTGTACAATTTTGTTTCCCACTTTTTAAGATACTTTAACGACAAGCTTAATAATAAATTCTATTGAGCTAATCGGGCAAACTTCGTTTACTTCAATAGTTTTCATTTAGAATAATAGCGGGTATTACTTGACAGTAACACAGCCTATTTGAATTTTTAAAAGACCCCAAATAGTGATGACCATTATTAATTACAATATCATATTTAAGCCCTTTGAGTAATACTGAAATTAGCTGTTTCGAGTAATGCCATTAAGCTTTGCAGTTTCAATTTGTTTGTCGTGGTAAGTACAAATTTCTTTTATAATCTGAACTGTCCTCAAACCCTTAAGATGCACAGTACTTCAAAAAATTTAATGTTTTCAAAGCTCTCTCCTCAATTGAGTATTTTTGACGGAAATATTAGCAAATGCGACTAAAATGAATAAGCATTTTTTCAGCTAATTAGCCATAGAACAACTTCTGCTTATGCAAAATTTAATAACGTCATTGCTTTAATTCGATTCAGCATAATCTTTACAGCTTTGGCTTGATTTTAAGAAACGGTTGCAAAATTAGTTAAGCAATTCGGTGGTGGCTTACAAACTAAAAGAAATCAGATGAATTTCAATGACAATTCACCGGCATCAGATACAAATATAAAAAAGAGGAACGAAATATAATCAAAACTCATTTGGGAATAGTAAATTAATTTGATTTCAATAATGTCAGCTGTATGGAAATATCGCGGCTTAATTGTCTGATTATTGGTTAGCCACATGACGCTGGTTTTCGTAGCTGCCATTCAGAGTCTTTTTGCGTCCAACGTCCAACAGAAAGTGGCACTGATCGTAGTCAAAATACATGTGCTCGTTCTCCAAATTCTGATCGTTAAAATATGGATGCACCACTTTGGTGGCATTCGACCCCGCCGCGTAATAATAAAAGGCGGGCAACATGCCACGAAACTCAGATTTGAGGAAACGCAATCGGAAGTTCCGAGCCGGGAAAAAGATGCTGCCGGGATAACGATACCAGTCCTTGCCAATGCACACATTGTATATCTCATACGCACGATATTGTGGTGATGTCTTAAATCCAGCTCCAGCATCAGATTCATGGGGGCGTGATAGTTGCGATACAGTGCAAAGACGCGCGAAAGCCCTAACAAAGTGCTGGCTACCATCACGATAATGACAATGATCATGCTGTGATCCAATTAGTGAATGCCCGACTTGAGCCTGAATACCAACGACTTGAAGCGAATGAAGATGCGCTGAAATACATCCACTGTGATGGCGCCGCACAACGAAATTAAAGGATATACGGGAAACAGGAAACGCTCCTCCTTATGAGGCTGAACGAAGAATACTAAGAGCCAAAGATACAGCGGCGCCAGCGAAATATAACTAGGAAAATTCGGCGTCGACTTGAACTTGGCGGGCACAAGCAAATAGTCCATCACCAGCATAACAGGTAGCTGTAGTGCCATAAGCTAAAAATAAAAAATACGAAAGCAATTAGTAAGTGTAATTACTCCATATACACAAGTAGCAGGTATTAAATTATTATTAAATATGATTTAATTATATTAGATTAATAAATATTGTCTTATAATTTCCCCTAAGAGTTGTGGAAAAAATAAATAAATAAACCAAGTGAGTCAGCCAAAAATTGATTATATATATAATAAATATATGTTAAATGTGTTGTTAACTTACCCAAACAATGTTGAAATTGAGAAAACCAGTGATGATGTAGTAGCTTAGTGACTCGGTGCCAAAGATGTTTGGTCCATGGCTGGTGAACACATTGTACCAGACAATGTTGAGCGGCGCAAAAGTCAATTTGCCAAAGTAGCTCGAATCGATGGCAATCATTGGCAGTGCAATTGTCGCCCCAGAGAGAACAACTCCAACACTAGCGGCACACCAATAAGTGCCACAAAGGGCCAGCCCAACAGCGCCGAAATAGCCGTGAAAAATATGGCCAAACTAGCCATGCTGCCACCAAGCTGCCAAGGCAGCTCAGCTAAAGTACATGGAGAAGGAGGTCGGCAAGGGCGCAGTGCTGGATACAAACTTGCCGACACTAAACAATTGGAATATTAGCCAGAGGCGTCCGTGTTGAAGGTCTCATCACAGTCGGAAATGTACGCCCAAATAGCGCGCGCTCACAAATGTTTTGAATGCATTGTGCACACTGTGCATAATTGGATTGGGGTTAGAGTACGTCTGTGCCTTGTCCGTACTCTGCGCAACAGACGATTTTTGTTTATTAATAAAATATGATTATGTTTTTCTGTAAATACATCGAAAATACGAACTTCTTCTTCTCCTTCTTGTGATTGCCGGTTGACACGTCGCCGGCGGTGTCTTTTTGCCATTTAGACGTTTCGGTGGTTTTTTGGTGAGTATCTGGTTGTCAGCCTTGTTGGCATTGTAGCGCGCCCGTGCCGCTGGCAGTGCCATTTCCTAATCCCAACTAATCTACTTCAGTTTGCACACAATTCCCCGATACAAAAATCCAACTTGTAAAATCTGCATCAGCTGATGCGGTCAGGTAGCGTAAAGCGAGCTGGCAACATTGTTTCTTGAGGCGGCAGAATGCTTACAATGTATATTTTGAAATGAGCATTAAATTTACTTGCTGTACGATTAAATTCGAATGTTATATAAGCTAAATTTAAGTAGGAACTTTCTTGATTCAAAATGTTTTTCGAGCACCTGATGTACTTAAGTGTTCATCCATGACGTCACAAATCTCAAATTACTTTTCACAACCTTTTAATCTACTGACATGGTGTAACTTTTCGAACACAGTGGCAACCTTTGCGCCTCCGCTGTGCAGCTTACATTTGGCATTTGCATTTTGTGCTTTGAGGAATTAATTTTGAAACCAGAACAGAACATGTCTAAGGATGACAAGGACAAAGTGCAACTCATTGACAAGGACAAGGAATGGTGCCGCTGGTGCCTCAGCGACGCCGGACAGGGAGAAACTGTATATGGAGGGTCGTGTTGTGCAGAAGCTGGAATGCCGTCCCATCACCGACACTTGCTATATGAAACTTAAGCTCGAATCCATACGCAAGGCTTCGGAGCCGCAACGTCGGGTGCAGCCATTCGACAAGATCGTACAGAACTACAAGACAGTGAAGGATCATGCTCATAATGTGGGGTAACCATTCGTATGTTTTAGATTGAGTATCGCGAGCGCAAGAAGGCTGAAGGGAAGTAGGCTCGCGACGACAAGAATGCTGTGATCGATATTATTTTCCATGCCTTTGAGAAGCATCAGTACTATAATATAAGGATCTGGTCAAGATAACTAATCAGCCCATTAGTTACCTGAAGGAGATACTTAAGGACGTCTGTGACTACAACATGAAGAATCCGCACAAAAATATGTGGGAACTTAAAAAGGAATACTGCCATTACAAGACTGAGGAACAAAAGGACGAGGAGGTGACCAAATCAGGTGGCAGCAGCGATTCTGAATAGTAATCGAATTATGTTTTAAATATAATTTTTAAATGCAATTGGTCGTCTACGTGATGAGTAAATCCAGCAGCATTTCTGCAGACTTTCTTAAAACACAATTGTCGAATCATTAAAGAATCTTCCCAATTTCCCAACCAAATGAAAAAAGATATTTTTAGTTTCTTTGATTTTTTTCTTAGGCTATGAAAAAAAAGTTGATTTTTTGCACATTCATTGTTTGTAAATATATCTTTTTCTCTAACAGTTATATAAAATGTTTAGAATTTTTAATTTCTTTAAAAGTTGAAAAAATATTCTTAATACACTACGTCATCAGGTACTGGAGTTTATTTACTAATAGCTCAAATGATTTCCAAATTACGTGTGCTTCTGAAAGAGTTTTAATTGAGAAAATTAGTGAACATAATGAAAATTAATTATTAACGTAATGAAAGGTTGGCAAAAATTCCACAACTGAACCCTCCACGAGGGTGCCGACTGGTAATAGCATCACAGTGGTCCTGCAAGGTACCGATGCTAGCTAAGACTCGTGCCCCGAACCTCAGACATGAACTGTATTTATAGTCTTGTCGCTGGGAAAGGACCGAGTCATGGTTCGAGGTAAAGGGCCGGACTAAGGTGTTATGCGACCCGTGCCGATAGTCAGCCAGGCTGGGGGCCCTCAAATAGCCCAGTCTGACACTGGATAGGAAACTAGACTGGAACCTAAATATCCAATCACGGGTTAAGAAGGCAAGAGTTGCTCTATATACGTGTAGGAAATGGGGTATGTCCCCAAATATCGTTCAATGGTTATACACATCTATAGTCAGACCTATACTTCTGTATGGGTTCACAGTATGGTGGTCCTGTCTTAAAAAGAAAACCACCCTTTCTAAACTAAACAAAGTTCATCGTATGGCTGAACTATGTGAGGCACTTGACGCCATCCTGGACATCCCATTTCTGGAAAGACACGGATTGGAAAATGCAACACTCACGGCCATAAGACTCAGAGAATCCCTTGCCTCGGCTACTCAGAGCACTAGCCATGCCTCAATCCTAGAAGGGAAGCCTACCATCCCTTCAATAACAGATTACTGGGTGCCAGTAACACAACTGGAAACTCCCTTCAATATATACTTCGCTCATAACCTTCTTTACAGACGGCTCCAGACTAGACAACCGCGTAGGTGGAGGGGTCTACTCCGAGCAACTCGACATACAGTTATCCTTCAGCCTGCCAACATTCTGCAGTGTCTTTCAGGCTGAGGTACTGGCCATAAAGGAAGCTATAGACTGCCTAGAAAGACTCAAAGATAGTCCTACCAATATAAGCATATATACTGACAGTCAGGCAGCAATTAAATTCATCAGCTCGATATCTTCAAATTCGATATCAGTAACAAGCTGTCGCAAATATCTACACGAGATGGCTAAACAGCATGTTATTAGCCTAATATGGGTCCCTGGCCACCAGGACATTGAAGGCAACTGTAAAGTCGACGAGCTAGCTAGGAATGGTACTATACTACCACTCCTCGCGGACAAGGAAGGTATAAGTATGCCTCTAGATACCTGTAAGCTCAAATCAAGGAGGAGTACAGGCGCAGGTCATGCAGAAAATGGCAAGGTGCCACCTGTGCCCGTAAAGCACACCAAAAATGGCCAATTATAAACTCCAAGCGCAGCAAAGAGCTGTGCAGTCTAAGTCGGACAAACTGTTCTGCAGTGATCCGGGCTCTAACTGGGCACTGGCTGGTCGGCATCCATGCCAACAGACTCCAGGTGCCATACAATGACTTTTGCAGAAGCTGCAAAGACGAGGATGAAGTGGAATCTCCGGAACATTTCTTCTGCCCCTGCTTAACACTTGCCAGGAAAAGGCTGGATATCCTGGGAAACTACTCCCTAATTGATTTATCGGAGCTCCGACACATGAGACCGGCCAAGATAGCGAAATTCATAAACGCATCTGGCTGGTCAAATGTTTGAATGTTAGAATTGCTTTGGAGGCACGACTGCAGGAGGAAACCCCCGTAGATCCCCTTTCTGTATTACAACGGGCCAAATGTGGCCTAAGTGTGTCAGCATATCGGG
>JAEIFY010000103.1:0-47407 GCA_018904355.1 Drosophila sproati
ATGGAATTCCAAATGCCGATGCAGGCACAATGATGCTCCTGTAGACTAGCAACTTGTTGCTCAAGCTGAGTTTGCTTGATGGCTTCAGCCACCAGTTGAGTTTACTTTTTTTTTTGGATCTACACGCTGCTGCAGTGATATGGATGTGTTTGCGCCAGGTAAGTTTCCTGTCCAAAAACATACCCAGTTAGCGAACATGGTTCTCCTGAGGTATGACCGTGTTGTTGAGTCGGACAGTTGGATAATTACCATTCCTGGGCGCGAACGTGCAGTGCTGAGACTTGCTCCCATTGTCACAGATGTTCCACCGGTTGGCCCAAATTCTAAAGCCATCCAAAAACCTCTGCGTAGCCGCAGCTGCTCTCCAAGCAGTGGTGGAGTTAGCAAGGAACACAGTATCATCCGCGTATGTGGCAAGCAGCGTGTTTCTGGCTACTGGTATCGGCAAGTCCGCGGTGTACAATGTGTACAAGGCAGGTCCAAGGACACTACCCTGCGGTACACCAGCTCCAATGCGGCGGGTGTTTGATCGCTCGCCCCTAACTCCTACTATAAAAGGACGGCCAAGTAAGACCTAAATACTGCGCCGATGGTAGCAGGGACTTAAAAAGCAGGCCATCATGCCATACGCGATCAAATGCTTGCTGGATATCCAGAAAGACGGCAGAGCTGTACTGCTTATTTTCCTAGGCCTCGAGGACGTGCTGTACCACGCGATGAACTTGCTCTGGTGTACCATGGTGATGCCTGAAGCCAAACTGATGATCAGGAATGGCCCTCTGGAAGCCTCTTACTGCCGACAATCTTCCAAGAAATATTTTTTCAAATATTTTGGAGAAAGTGGACGGCAAGCTTATCGGTCGATATGTCGAGACAAGATTATCCGGCTTGCCAGGTTTCGGAATCATCGCAATCACAGCGCACTTCCACGGAGTGGGGAAGTGGAGGATGGGAATTATGGAGTTAAAAAATAGCGCCAAGAACATCACTCCCTTCTCTGGGAGGGCCTTAGCAACTCTACCGTCAACGCCATCATAGCCAGGTGGACTTAAGCCTGCGAATCTGTAAGCGGACCTCAGTAGGGGCGAAAGGTGTGATCGGTTGCACAGGATCATGATCTGCATTTAAAAATGCTTCAGTGTCCTGAACCTGAAAGGGCGATGCAAGTGCAAAGGGCGTGAAGCGATTTTACAGCCCGTCCGCAAGCGCCGATGCAGTATCTGCATCCGATCGACACCAAATGTTGTCAAGTCGCATTATGGGGATCCGCCTAAGTGGCTGCCGCTTGACACAACGCGTTGCCTTCCACAAATTGAATCCATGATTCTTATTGGGATCGGCATTGCGGAGCATATCTTGGAAATATTTGCTCTTAGTGACAAACAGCAGCTTTCACAGCTCGTACGCAGCCCGCCTTAAGTCCCTTAGATCCAAAGGATTGCGTGAGCGCATATATTGACGACGCAGTGCTCTCTTGTGTCTTACCAGATCCAAAATCTCTGGTTTTAAAAGAGGCTGGGCTGGACTGGGAGGCAAACAAGGTAGTTGGCCAAGCATGGAGTATTCCGCTGCCACGTTAATATTACGCAGGAATAACTCCGCTGCGTCGTCAATATCAGCCGGAGAACTCAGCTCCATGTTCAAATTTACAAGCTGATCCAACGCCTGCCGGAATCGGGTGATGTTTGCCTTGCGTGGCAGAAGGCGTGTCTTGGGAGCATTCAGAGCTGCAGCCACTCTGTACTCAACGATCAAGGGGATGTGATCAGAGTTAAGCTCAATTCGCTCGGATATACCAAGACAGTTAGACCGGATCCCTACGTGCACAGCAAAGTCAATTGCTGTTGGCTTGTGGCTGCCGTACGAATAGTGCGTTGCACCTCCTGTGGCAAGTACTTGGAGGTTGGAGTCTCTCACGCAATCCGCAAGCGCAATCCCACGGCGAGTGTCTAACGCTGCACCCCAGAGATGGTGTTGAGCATTCCAGTTTCCAGCAATCAGGAACTTTGGGCCAAGCTCTTCGAAGAGACATTTATAGTCTTCTATTTCCCACACAAAACGTGGTGGACAATTGACAGCCGCTGGGACTACTGCGCCTTGATCACTAGAGACTTTAACGACCGCACATTATGCGCATAGCCAACTTAATGAATTCAGCGCATGATGTCGCAGTGAAGATTTTATGATCACTGCTGCTCCGCCACGCATGCGATCCGAAGGATGATTGGCAAGGTGCATATCGTAGCCTGGAAGCCTGTAGTGTGATCTGGAGCAGTAGTGAGTCTCGCAGACCAACATTACATCTATTTGATGGCGTTGAATAAACAACTCTAACTCATTGGCGTTATTTGCAAGGCCTGTAGCATATAACCTGGTATTTTGGCGAGCGGATGTGAGTGTAGTCTACAAGGAGGGGTGCACGCGCTGGCTCCGGCTGTGTGATCGGTGGGAGGTTGGGGTTCCTTAAGGTTCCTTGCGCTACGTGCTCGCTGTATATAATATTAATTAAAAAAAATATCGAGTGCGGGTATCGCTCGACCAAATTACCGGGAAGGGGGAGGAGAGGAAAAGGGAATTGCGCGATCTCACAAATATAACATGGAGGCGACACTCCAGGGTTTTCGTCGTTGGAGCTGGGCCGGTGTTAGCCACAGCAGATGCCCACCCTACCTAGATCATCAGGCACCTAGACATAATAATGTTGGATGATCCCTAAGACAACGACCCTTATTTCATTCACTGTTCAGCGTGCGTTGCATGACTCCAAAAAAAAAAAATTTACTTATTCATTTTTAACAATATTCTAATGCATATATTCATGTATTTCCATTTTAGTTTTCATGTTGTAACAAGTAATATTTTTATGTTGTAAATTATTTGAAAATTATGACTTTACATTAAATAAAAAAAAATCAAAGTGAAATCAAAAAAAAATCTCGGCACATACGGAGTATAAGGGCAGGACCGGATTATTAAAGTATTTAATTTGGTAACTGGTCTCTTTTATTTCATTTATTATTCCTCTAATGATATATTTTTAAACTACTTAAATTTTATGATTAACTATTTATTACTATTATTTTGTTTTTTTTTCTTTAATTGGGAATGTATATTTATTATATTATTTATATTTTATTAATTTATATTTACCTTCCTTATATATTTATAGATTTATTTATTTGATTTTTTTGTATCCGAATGCTTCATTTTTATATCGGAGCTTTTTCATTCATCTTTATTTTTTTGCAGCGACTTCGACATTAAATTTGGAGCATGCTTTCGGGCTGTGATTTAGTTTGGTTTAACACCTCAAAAGCCCGCTCAAAAATTCTGCCGCTCAGAGCAAGGGCGATCAACGTTGAGTGAGTTTTTTTTTTTTCTCATCAACTTGAGTGAGTTTTGCACATTTACTGTTACACCGTTTTTTTTTGCATTTTATCACCCTTTAATGTCGAAGCATTGTTGCTGATTACCAACAATAAAATTTAGGGGAACGGTAATTTTTGGGATCAGATGCACTTACTTGGGGTATCCTCCACGTCCAAAAGATCTTTTGTAGCGGGGCATCTGAGCGGCTGGGGAGGTTAATTGATTAACTAAATTTACAGGAACAATTTTACTGTTGGCGAGTGTTGAACATGTTTTTTTTTTTTTCCCCACTTATGATTACTATTTTCTTTTTGGTTCGTTTAACATAATCTGCCTGCACCAAATACACTACATATGGTCTATGATTGATTTCACTTGCTGGTGACTTAGGTAATTGTAATACTTAAGGAATTTAATAATATTTTTTTTTTTTTTTTTAATTAATGATTATTAAACTTTGTCTTGGTTTCATGTTACGAATAATAAAAAAAATTGACAAGGCTAGGTACGTTATGGGCGCATAAGCTGCATCGCCCGATGACTCGATGCTGCCAACGTAGGGCCAGCCTCAATCCCCTTCAGCGGCGACTGTACCGCGGACCCGCATTGGCAATGCCATTGGCACTGGCTGATCAGCCGATCAGTTCCGTGGCAAAAAAAAAACACCCGTTCTCCTTCCTGTCTCTTTCTTTGCAGTCCAATGGATCGCGTTTCGTTATCGCATTGATAGATATTTATCGACCATATATTTATTTGATTCAGAGTTTTTTTTTTTCTTTCTTTTTTTTCTCAATGGCAAGTCAGGGTAAATGGTTTCATTGGCGGTTATTGCCGATTAACTGTTTGGGAGCATATTTTTCCCCACTAAATAGTTTTTTTTTTTTGTTCATTTGTTATTTGTTTGACGCACGTACACACCGGGAAAGGTTTTTTTTTTCTTGGCCGGTGGCAATTATATTATTAATTCAGGCAAAAAAAAAATTTCGGGTTATGGACGAATGCCATCGTGCCCACGTGTAGTTCTTCTACCACCGCGAAACCAAGAGAAAAAAAACCAAAGTCGAGGGGACGCGCACGACACCCCCTTTGGCAGACAAAAACCCAAGCTCCTATCAAAAAAAATTTTTAGTCAACTAACAAAAAAAAGCTTGGCATTTTACTCTTACCCCTAGAGGGCGTCGCAAAAGCTCGGCTTAAAAAAAAACCAAGGCATACTCGTAGGCATGCCATCTTATGAACTTGGCAAGCGCACTACATTTTCCCCCCCACTAAAATCACGCTTGGGGTGGAACACAACGAGCGGGATTCACGCTTGCCGACGATAGAATCATTGCTTAATATCTTTTGCATGAAATTTGCCAATTTAGATCCCCATGAAGGAGTTCAGAAGCGAAAGTACCCCCGATACAGCTGACCGAAGCCCCAGTGTCCATAAGTCCCATTACGGTTTTACCGAGCAGCACTACCTGGGCATGAGGGCGTAAATCACTAGGTGTGGCTATTATTGAAGATAACAGCAATTTTTTTTCTATTCGGCATACATTTTTAAAATCAATTCTACGACGTTTAGAACGGGTTTTTGATCTGTCCGGTAAGTCAACATGATTGTTGAAAGGTAAGTCTGGTTGAATGGATTGACAAAAGGCTGGAAATGACATGGTTAATCGGTATTGGTCGCTTTGTTGACCAACTGTTTGCGTACACCCCTCTGCGGTGTACGTGCGTGATAGTTTTTTGAACCGCTTGCACTGCAGTTTATACAACTAGGTTTGTAAGTATCTGCTTTACCGCAGCCATAGCAAAATACTCTACGCTCTGCCATACACTCTTGGTATCGGTGACCTCTTCCAGCGCAATTCCAGCATGACAAATCTACCGCCGACAAGTCATACTCAAGATTGGATGTAGTTTCTTCGTCAGAGACCATCTCAGATTTGGTTTCGGAAATGGCGTTCACTAGTCGTCGAGGAACAACTGATTGCTTTGTTTTCAAAACTGATTGCATGAAGATTTCTCGAGTCCGAACTAGATGACGCAAATCTTTCACAGAGTTAGCCGGCTCATATAATATCTCATGCTGAATGTCAGCCAACAGGTTGGCTCTTAGGGTCTCTACCAAAGACTTTTCGGACATGGGCTCGGACAGTTTATCCGCTAAGGAAGCTATTATACCATAAAAATCGTCAAATGATTCATTTGATCTTTGCTTACGATGTTCTATTTCGGTCCTTATATTCCTGTCCGTCCGGTCATCCTTAAATTAACCACGAAGGGCAACGCACAAGTCGGGCCAATAAACTTCCGGGACACTTTTATGGTAGCGCCAGTACCATTCGCTAGCACTCCCATCAAACAGATTACTGGCATATCTGGCCGTCAACTCGAAATTACCATCCAATGTTTGCTTGGTTAAAGCTTCGACGCGATATAGAAAATCTTCTATGGACATAGTGGCCTTGCCGGTAAACCTAATTTTCCAATTAGCCATTATCTGACTTATCCGATCTGGACGAATGTCAAAACCCAATCTTCCATTAACAGGGGTTACTGCAGCTGCCGAATGCGGCCTATCACCACCAGAATGAAGAGAGTTTTCGTAAAGTTGTGCATGATTAGTTGAAGAAGCATTCCTTGCTGTCTGGCTTTGAGCGAAGCCCGAGGTCGGTGCCATTGTCGAAGGTAGACGAAGGGATTGCTCTATCGTTTGATTTTGTACTTCTGACAGGGGCCGCACGTGAGAAGGAGTTACATTCGCTAGGTTGGCAGGTGGACTAACTCTAAGACCTTCTGAAAGGGCTTGGACCAACCTGTTCGTTTGGTCGGCCAAACTGGTAGCAATGAGTCGGGTTTGCTCAACCATAGCCACTCTTATTGTTTCGGCCAATGATTGTTGAATCGATTCCATGTTTGGTGCCTCTTGCTGCATGGTTGTTGAGCCCTGTGACAAATTAATCTCTTCAGAGTTGCGCATTTCGACTTGATCGGGATTTGTAACACGTTTGGCTTGAGCTCTGGTCTGAAGGGACTGAAATGTTGAGGGCCTTCTTGCATTGGACGTAGAGGGTCCAGTGGGACTGAGATCCTCAGTTGAAGCCGAAGTTAGGCGTGTCAGGCTCTGCTTGCAAATTGGGCATACCTTCTTCTTGCCGACTTGGGAATTGAAGCACGGTGTTTAATCTTCCAATAGTAAGATAATCAAGGAGGATTCTTATCAAGAAGATAAGTAAATACGTGAACCGACACGTACGCGGCACCCATCGTGACCGTAATAAAACCTTCAATGATAAGAGTTCTCCGAACTGATAGGATGATGAGTCTAGACGCATTTGCAGCAGTAAATATGTACCTAGATAATCTCCTAAGTAGGATAAGAATAAATTGTATGTAGATGTAAGACATTTTAGTTTTCAATAAACCTGCCAAGGCCAATCGGCAGCAGTCTATGTTCGATCCTCAACCAACAACGTCGTTCGTGTTATTAATTTGCTCTGGAGATCATCTTCCAGTTTGAACCACTTGCAGTATAATTACACGGTCTATGAAAGTAATGTCCGCAAGAGGTTGCTAATAACTGACCCTGGAACACTATTATTTCAGAACAAATGCAACAATGTTTGCCTGTGTTACTAATGCGAGTCAGATCTTCTGTACTATGAGACAGTACCATCTCGGTATATGACTTACGAAAATTTTATTAATTAATTCTAGTCAAGCACTTTTTAATTTAGACATCTAATTTTGATAAAAAAAAAGGGCAAAAGAAAAAAAAAATTGTTCGTAATCACGGTATCGATAAAAATATGGGAGTCATGCAACTGACTGTGAACTGGAATATAATTCCCTTTAGTTATATAATGAGATGCAACAAGAAGGAAATTATAAGGAGAACCAGAAATCTATATGTCATTTCGCGGCGGATTGCGCTTAGAAAGCTGCCTAATCCTCGTCCAGCGAAATTCCTTAAGGTTTCTGAAAAGGTTGTTAGACCAAAGAGGAATCAGGAAACTATATGTCATTTCGCGGCGGACTACGCTTAGAAAGCTGCTTAATCCTCGTCCAGCAAAATTCCTTAAGTTACTCAAAAAGAATATTAGTCAAAAGGGGAATTCGGTAACTGCATAAAACAGTCGTACCGGTAGTGTTGAACTTATCCAAAGTGAAATTAAAGGGGATGGCTGCAGCTCAATACTCCGCAAATCCAATAAACAACCTATGAAACCTTCGGACTAATAAGTGAACAATGGGTAAAAGGTATAAACTATTATTTGACAACGGAGTTATATCCAATAAAAGTTATAACACATCCAGTAAGTCAAAGTCTACACCCACTAGCTATTGGGATTATAATACTAGGCCATGAAATCTATTGAATTGTCCTGGATCCGTAGCATATTCCAATAACAAGGACAAGGGGTTAATTAAGAGAAGGATGGGAGGTAATATAAGATGTCGAACATTAAGTGTCAGGTGTTTTGACACAAATTCTTTAATTGAAGTTTTGTCCGATTGGTGCAGGCCGGTTCGAGCCATTCGTGCCATTCTGACCTTTCGGGCCCCACGTTGGGCGCCATTTTAATTAATATTAATTAAGCATATAACCTGGTATTTTGGCGAGCGGATGTGAATGTAGTCTACAAGGAGGGGTGCACGCGCTGGCTCCGGCTGTGTGATCGGTGGGAGGTTGGGGTTCCTTAAGGTTCCTTGCGCTACGTGCTCGCTGTATATAATATTAATTAAAAAAAATATCGCGTGCGGGTATCGCTCGACCAAATTACCGGGAAGGGGGAAGAGAGGAAAAGGGAATTGCGCGATCTCACAAATATAACATGGAGGCGACACTCCAGGGTTTTCGTCGTTGGAGCTGGGCCGGTGTTATTGCCACAGCAGATGCCCACCCTACCTAGATCATCAGGCACCTAGACATAATAATGTTGGATGATCCCTAAGACAACGACCCTTATTTCATTCACTGTTCAGCGTGCGTTGCATGACTCCAAAAAAAAAAATTTACTTATTCATTTTTAACAATATTCTAATGCATATATTCATGTATTTCCATTTTAGTTTTCATGTTGTAACAAGTAATATTTTTATGTTGTAAATTATTTGAAAATTATGACTTTACATTAAATAAAAAAAATCAAAGTGAAATCACAAAAAAATCTCGGCACATACAGAGTATAAGGGCAAGACCGGATTATTAAAGTATTTAATTTGGTAACTGGTCTGTTTTATTTTGTTATGGTCGGCAAATAGATCGATAGGCGAGGGATATCGATGGGGGACCATCTTCAGGAGAACAGAGAAGGAAAAAGGAGAGAGAGAGAAGAAAAAAGAAGAAGGAGAGAAGAGGAAGAAGAGACCGCATGCGCATGCGCTGCAAGAAAAAAAAAGTTTTTGAGATTCAAAAAGAAATGCCAATATATTATTTGTGAATAAATCATTAATTATATATCAAATAAAATAATATAAAATAAATAAAAATAAAACAAAAGTAAAATTAATAAATAAAATAAAAACACACAAACATACAAACCGGAGGCAGCAACAGGCGGAGCTACCCATCGCCGGCATCAAGGAGAAAATCGCCCGGGACAACTGGACTCAGGAACCAGGAAGTCGAAGCCCGGAGACTCTGAGACGCCTCGGATTATATCAACATCCGTGAGTTTGTTCCCGCCTAACTGCGGCAGAGTTCGCCAAAGACAGCTGATCGGCCCTAACCAGTGCCATAGTGATGCACACTTTGTCGATCAGTGATGCGCACGTTTAAAGCCAAATAAGAAAAATAATAAATATTTATAAATATGCTGTGAGCTTTAAATTAAGTAAATAGATAGACTTGTAACATATATAAGCAAATTTAGTGTTGGCCAACAAAATGTTAGGAATCTCTATGTCACATGTATCAAATGATTTGTAAATTAAATAGTCTAAAAAAATGAATATGAGGTGGTAGAACTTAATGTGATCGGGTGAGATGAGGGCATAAACAAACGAGAAAGGAATAATTATGAAAGGGGATTTCTCCAGAAAATTTAGAGGAGGAACACCAGGAAGGGAGGGACACGCAGGCTGTACAATATCCACACAGTCAACACAGCAGCGAGCGGACTGGTTTGATGGAAATATTTGTTTTTTTTTATTTATAAAAGAATACAAATTTTTTTTGTTAACTTGCCGCCCAATATATCGCGGTCGAACTACCCCTGAGCCGATAGCTAGCCGGCTGAGCGATATATTGGTGCTTTCCACAGGCAAGGCATAACAAATGGCGCCCAATTGAAAAACTAGGCTGACATTATAGGAGAAAATGTCACCCTATTTAAACAACACCGCGAAGCACATTTGTAAAACAAATGACGCTTGCATGAAAAAAAAAAAAAAAAAAAAACTGAATAGATAAGAAATTAAAATAATCAGGAGATTGTACTTGAAATTCTGAGTATCAACAATATTACAATTTTCCATATATTGAACAGGTGGCCTTAACCAACAAGTAGGAGGAATGTTTAGTCGGACCGTGGATGAGCATCCTACTATGCTGAGTCCATCGCTGCCACAAACAAGAGTCCTGCCGATTTGGTCGAAGAACATCTTTCAATTATTATTAGTAGTGAAAGTGAAGCTTAGCTGGTCCGTGAGCCGGGGAAAAGGCCGAGCCACGTTGCCGCTGAAGTGGATAGTCTACCGGATGGGTTACAGTCGGTTTCCGTCGGTGGGCGTGTCGGTTGGCAAAAAATGTGTTGTACCGGCTCCCCCCTCTAGTATGGGGCTGTTGGTTTTTGGTGGTTCCCATTATTGTAAATTTTCAGGTTAGTAGTTGTTTGTATTTATTGGTGTTTATATATATATATACTATATTCAGTTTATTTACGGGATTCAATTATTTCCGTGTAGGTTAGGTAATATCCTTTAGCTACCTTTTTTATGAAATTGGGGGTTGTTGTTTTTTGGGAAATAAAATTATAGTATAGGGGGGTATCGGCAATAGGAAGGTGCGGCGTGGGCAGGTAGAGAGCCACCACAAAAACAAAACCCACCGAAGAAATGGAGAGTACTTCTCATCCAGTCGGAATGCGCAGCCGAGAGGATATAGCGGGTACCTCGTCATCAACGCAACCAACCAGGAGCGAGGTGGAGCTGCCCAGTGAGCTGAAGTCGGCTATTAATGTAGCGGTAGCCCAGGCGCACGAGACCTACAGAGCATCGTTGTCCCAGGAAATGAGCGCTTTTAAGGAAACCATGGAGGCCAGCATGTTAAGTTTCATGCGGGAAATCAACGAAGTGGTCTCATCCCTGAAAGTGGACAAAGGAAGAAGCGATTCAAGTTCACAAGAAGCGAAAGAGGCGAGAACTAATCGTCCACCTGCACCTACTCACCTTTTCGTGGATAATCGAGCGTTGGAGTCCGAACAGCAGAAAGAAGCCGAACGACAACAAGTTCCCGTATCGTGCTGGATGCAACAAACGGCTAATGATAGTGGACACTATCAAAGAAACCGCACGATCATCGGAGATACGAGGCAGGAGACTAATCACATCCGAAGGTGGGGACTGACCTTCGACGGAGACCCGAAAGGAATGCCGGTGGCGGAATTCATCTTCCGTTTGGAACATCTCCAGTCGCTGTACCAAGTTCCGTGGTCAGATGTACTGAGGGATTTTCATGGATTAGTGAACGGGCAGGCTAAAGACTGGTACTGGATGTATGTGCGTACCTCTGGAGTCCCAGATTGGCCAAATCTCAGATATGGCCTACAGCAGCAGTTCCAAATAAGGCGATCTGAATTCGAGAGAGAACAGGAACTGAGAGAACGCAAGCAACGGCATGGAGAAAGCACGGATGAATTCATTCAGGCCATGTTGGTGCTAAGATCGCGGCTATCCAGCTGTTTCTCGGACTACGACTTAATCAAAGTGATTAAAATGAATGTCAGAGATCCGCTATCAAGGATAATTTACCCGATGCCGATTGCCAACCTCCAGAAACTGCGCGAAGAGTGCCAAGACGCGGAAAGGATGCTGTCAACACGATGGGCCAGAACGTCAGCGAGTCAAGACTATGCTCGGTCCCGAGAACAAGCAAGGGTACACGAGATAGATGCGACGGAACAGGATCCAAGGAGCGAACCACCAGACTCCATAGAAGCTATTTATCGACCAAAGGAACCGGGAGATCGAACAAGCCTAACCTGTTGGAATTGCAAGCAGATAGGACATACATTCTTTGAATGTGAGGCACCAGTACGGAACATATTTTGCTATAAATGTGGACATTCCGGCGTAGTGTTGCCCAAATGCCCAAGGTGTCGACCGGGAAACACGAGTCGGAACACGACACAAGCGGAGGAGTCGCGTTCCAATTTGGCCAAAAGCAATCGCCTCCCATAGACACCGCCTCGGCTAGTAATTATAAGCCTGTAAATAAGGATAAGGAAATAATTAATATTACGGCAAAAGTTCATCAAATAAACCATCGTATTAACTTAACAAACACCAGATGGTCACAACGTAAATCCCTAGAGCAGAGACAAGCGGAGTATGCTCAAGCGAAGGAAAGGATATTTAGAGATGCAGGTCAGGAGATGAGTGAGAAGACACACTATAAAGTTCAGCGAGCACGATTAAAATTCCAACAACGAAAGGCGAGACGAAACAGTTTGTGTGCAGCCATAAGATCGGCGATGCGCACGGATAGCAGGCCGTTCGCCAAGGTATGGATCGGTCACAAGGAACTCAAGGGCCTGTTAGACACAGGGGCTTCAGTGAGTTTGCTGGGACACGGTGGTGCTGATCTGGTAAAAGGAGTTGGGATTAGATTTACACAAAGCTTGCTCGACTGTACAAACCGCCGGAGGATCTCCTCACCGCATCATGGGAAAGATACGGACCGCCATGACCTATAATGGAATCACTAAGAACGTAGATCTCTTCGTATGCCCCTCGTTAAGACAACCGCTGTATTTAGGTGTAGATTTCTGGCGCAGATTTGGATTAGCTCCCCATATAGAAGGCCTGGAAGGAGATGTGGAGATGGTAGACGAAATTGAGCTAGAGCAATTAACAAAAAGCCATCCTACGGAACCACATACCTTATCACGGGAACAACAGGAGCAACTGGAGCGGGTTAAGGCCAAATTTAAATCGTTCACTGAATTCGGTCTAGGCAGGACAACGCTAGAAAAGCACGAAATTCGACTTTTCCAGGATACAGTACCGGTGAAAGAACGCTTCTATCCAGTTTCACCAGCAATACAGGAATTACTCTTTGCCGAGGTTGACGAGATGTTACGGCTAGGAGTCATAGAGCTTAGTGAGAGTCCTTGGAGTAACAGAGTAACGCTTGTTCGAAAGCCAGGAAAAAATCGTCTCTGTCTGGATGCCCGCAAGCTGAATAAGGTGACAATCAAGGATGCGTATCCACTGCAGAGCATAGAGTCGATCCTTAGCCGAGTAGAAGATACGGTTTTCATCAGCAGTATCGACCTAAAACATGCCTTTTGGCAGATTGAACTGGAGGCAGAAAGTAGACCGTATACAGCCTTCACCATACCCGGGAGACCACTGTATCAGTTCAAAGCTATGCCGTTTGGTCTTTGCAATGCAGCGCAACGACTTTGTCGACTAATGGACAAGGTGATTCCACAAAGGCTCCGAAGCCATGTTTTCGTTTATCTAGATGATCTGCTAGTGATTTCTCGCACATTTGAAGAACATTGCCATCTATTATCCGAAGTAGGAGACTGTCTGGAAGCAGCAAACTTAACAATCGGGATAAAGAAATCTAAGTTTTGCTATAAATATTTAAAATATCTGGGATATGTAGTTGGCGATGGTGCACTACGGACTGATCCAGAAAAGGTACAAGCCATTACGGAGATACCCGTTCCAAAAAGTGTACGTCAGCTACGTCGGTTTTTAGGTACCGCTGGATGGTACCGCCGCTTCATCCAGAATTTTTCAGCCTTATCAGCACCGCTTACGGATTGCCTGAAAGGAAAAGGTCCGTTTAAAATGACAGAGAACGCGCTGGAAGCTTTCACAAAGTTGAAAAGGGCACTCACCAGTGCACCACTTTTGATCCATCCCGACTTTAAGAAGCCATTTTTTATACAGTGCGACGCAAGTCATATAGGTATTGGAGCCGTCCTATTCCAGCTCGACGAGGAGAACGCCGAGCACCCAATTGCCTTCTTCTCCGCGAAATTGCGAGGAGCCCAATTAAACTACAGTGTTCCAGAAAAAGAATGCATGGCCGCAGTGAGAGCAGTAGAGAAATTCAGGGCATATGTGGAACTCATGCCGTTCACCATCATAACGGACCATGCAAGTCTTCAATGGTTAATGTCATTCAAAGCACTAGATGGTAGGCTAGCGAGATGGTCATTAACACTTCAGGCGTATGACTTCCAGATCGGGCATAGAAAGGGTGGAGAGAATGTAGTTGCCGACATGCTCTCTCGTCCTTTCGATGCAGAGGAGGCTGACTTCTTTCAATTCGAAACGACCGCCTTTGAGGAACAAACATACCTAGATCGTATCAAGCTGGTGCAGCAGAACGAGGAAAAGTTTCCCGATTTGCGGGTGGAAGATGGACTATTGTTTAAAAAAACACAATTTATTCAGCCAGATCTGGAAGAGTTCCATTGGAAACTATGGATTCCAGAAGCACTAACGGATACTCTGATCAAAGAGGCACATGAAGGCGACGCGAATATGCATGGTGGATGCGCCAGGACCATAGGTAGACTCAAACAAATGTATTTCTGGCCGGGAATGGCAGTACAGGTGAAGGCTTACATTGCGAACTGCGACACATGTAAGGAGACCAAACACTCGACGCAGACGAGTAGACCAGCCATGAGAGGACAGACAATTACGGATAGACCCATGCAAAAACTATATATGGATTTTTTGGGACCATACCCAAGGTCACGAAGTGGTAATGTGGTTATCCTGGTAGTCCTTGATCATATGTCAAAGTTCATTTGGTTGAAAGCAATGCCAAAAGCGACGGCAAAGGCGGTGATCCGATTTCTGCACCGCGAGATATTTTCCATGTTTGGGGTTCCAGAAATCGTTCACACGGATAATGGCAGACAGTTTACATCGGAAGAGTTTACAAATTTCCTAAGTCGGAGAGACATAACCCACATGCGATCTGGAAATTATGCACCACAGGCAAACGCAGCGGAAAGGGTAAACCAAACTATCCTAGCGGCGATAAGGACATATGTTGGAGACGACCACACACGTTGGGACGAGAGACTGCCCGAAATCCAGGGTGCAGCTAGAAGCGCTATACACCATAGCATCGGAACCTCGCCATACTTTGTGCTGTTTGGACAGCATACAAGGGAAATGATTACAAACTCGCACGCAAACTAGGAGCCTTGACGGATGCCGAAGTCCAACATCTTTCCAGACAGGACCAGCAACAAATCACCCGGCTGGAAATCCAGAAGAATCTGCATAGAGCATATGAGAGAGCGGCTAAGACTTATAATTTAAAAACGCGGGAAATCCACTATGTTCCGGGACAAGAAGTTTTCAAATGGAACTTCGTGCTAAGCGATTTCAAGAATCGGATTAATGCCAAGTTTTGTCCGAAGTACGTCAAATGTCGAGTCGTTAAACCAATTGGAAACAGTCTCTACGAGCTGGAGACCCTCCAAGGAACCAGGATTGGGGTATTCCATGCAAAGGACTTGAAACAATAGCAGTTTGAGCCCGGCTAGCTCAGTCAGTAGAGCATGAGGCTTTTAATCTCAGGGTGTGGGCGATGGCCTACGTTGGGCAAAGATAGCCTCCTTGTGCACTCCTGTTTCTCTGATATGAACCTCGAAACCGTAGTGTGGTGTTATGGTCGGCAAATAGATCGATAGGCGAGGGATATCGATGGGGGACCATCTTCAGGAAAAAAAAGGAAGGAAGAAAAAAAGAGGAAGAAGAGACCGCATGCGCATGCGCTGCAAGAAAAAAAAGTTTTTGAGATTCAAAAAGAAATGCCAATATATTATTTGTGAATAAATCATTAATTATATATCAAATAAAATAATATAAAATAAATAAAAATAAAACAAAAGTAAAATTAATAAATAAAATAAAAACACACAAACATACAAACCGGAGGCAGCAACAGGCGGAGCTACCCATCGCCGTCATCAAGGAGAAAATCGCACGGGACAACTGGACTCAGGAACCTGGAAGTCGAAGCCCGGAGACTCTGAGACGCCTCGGATTATATCAACATCCGTGAGTTTGTTCCCGCCTAACTGCGGCAGAGTTCGCCAAAGACAGCTGATCGGCCCTAACCAGTGCCATAGTGATGCACACTTTGTCGATCAGTGATGCGCACTTTTAAAGCCAAATAAGAAAAATAATAAATATTTATAAATATGCTGTGAGCTTTAAATTAAGTAAATAGATAGACTTGTAACATATATAAGCAAATTTAGTGTTGGCCAACAAAATGTTAGGAATCTCTATGTCACATGTATCAAATGATTTGTAAATTAAATAGTCTAAAAAAATGAATATGAGGTGGTAGAACTTAATGTGATCGGGTGAGATGAGGGCATAAACAAGCGAGAAAGGAATAATTATGAAAGGGGATTTCTCCAGAAAATTTAGAGGAGGAACACCAGGAAGGGAGGGACACGCAGGCTGTACAATATCCACACAGTCAACACAGCAGCGAGCGGACTGGTTTGATGGAAATATTTGTTTTTTTTTATTTATAAAAGAATACAAATTTTTTTTGTTAACTTGCCGCCCAATATATCGCGGTCGAACTACCCCTGAGCCGATAGCTAGCCGGCTGAGCGATATATTGGTGCTTTCGACAGGCAAGTCATAACAAGTTAAACATTAATAAACTTAATTTTGTGTTCTGTTGTGATATTTCTGTCATGCTGTCCATTACTTGTATGCCATGATTGACTGCTTCTATGACTTTGTTTAGTTCGTTTACCTGTATGCTATTAGCTTCTAAATCATCAATTTTTTCAGTAAGTTCTGTTTTGTCGTCTTCAGTTTATGTGCCAATTAAATATTTGTAACCTTTTCCTACTACATTTAGGAGTCCTCGTTTCTGTCTTTTGATTATCTTTATTCCGTTCATTTCTCTATGAAGTTTTTCTACTAGATATTCTATTTGGGGTAGAACACTAAAATCATGTGTCTGAGATATTAAATCTTTTTCAGTATTTTCGGTTTTTGTTAAGTTTACTGTTAGGCAATGTGTAACACGTCCAGTGTTTCTCAGTGGGCAACCTCGGCTAGCTCGGTATTCTCAGGGGTGGGTAACTCCAACCCTGCCCGTGGACGGTACAGACTCCAAAAAAAACTCGACCTACACAACACTACATAAAGACCTATATGCACACACAAAAACAAACGAAACAGCTGACGGGCCTGGTGTTTATGGCCGCAACGTACCCGCCCTTCCTGCAATGGGCCTGCACGGATTCGAATTGCCCATCGCCCTTAAATCGGAGTCGACGACTAATTTATTCCATGCTCCCGGCGATTCTCCCCTGTATTAAACTTACTCACAGAACATAGTAATTTTCTTACAATTTATTGACAAACATTATATATCTTATAGTTATGACGAAATACGCCGCTAGGTAGCGTTGTATGTCGCAACGGCTATTCAAATTTGAATTTGAATCGGGAATCTTGCCAAATCCGAAACCAAAATAAAAAAATGTGACAAATGTGGATATAGCGTTAGGCGGCCCTCAATCCCTACCCTACCCTATTAGAGCTCCAATATAAGTATTCGGTGTATGGGGGGCTGTTGCAAAAACTATTTCCCGCAATCTGGCAAAAAATCCGGACGCCGATATTTTTCTTTCTTTTTTTTGGGTGAACAGGATTCCTTAAAAGTTTAAATTAATACTAGGTACGTGGATAAATAAATACATTAACTGATAAATATATGAACAGATAAATACATGAACATACATACGAATAGCTCTACAACATAACTTACTTTCCTTAACATAACATTTAACATTTACATAAACATACAGAAGGATGATGCGCTGGAGCGCTGCGCCCTGGGCGCTGAATTTGGGTTCGGCACTGATCACATG
This sequence comes from Drosophila sproati, assembly GCA_018904355.1. NCBI lineage: Eukaryota > Metazoa > Arthropoda > Insecta > Diptera > Drosophilidae > Drosophila > Drosophila sproati. The sequence goes on from JAEIFY010000103.1 coordinate 17,475, forward strand.
CGCGCAGCCGGCTTGCACTCGGCAGAGCGTGGATCTGATCTTTACATAAATTTCTTTTCTGCCTTTTTTTTTGTTTCACAATTTTTGGTTCAATTTAAATTGAAATTTAATTCCGGGTTCTGTGTCCGACTACGTTTGCTGCGCTCGGACTACGCGGCTGGGTACTGGGTACCGGAACGCACTCACCGGCTGCTGAAATGCGCCGTCGGTGCGCTTGCGCACTGCCAATACTCGGTGGTGTTTTCGCCCAATGTTTCCCGCGCAGCAGTTTCGAGGCCGTATCCAGTAATTTTGGCGCGACGGCAAAGTGGTTGTTGCGCCAACTTTAGACAGTGTAATAGGAGATTTACAATTGCGGCGTGACCTGCCGTCAGCCACTTAAACATGAACCACAAAATTAGAACGGCACAACAATTAGACAAACAGTCACACTTACGCCGAATTTAACTTCACAACGTCTGACAAATGCAGAGGATTGATGCGCTCCTGAAGGTTCTTATTCTTTTGATTATTCGGCACACAAATTTAATCGCTATGCGACCTGCCTCACTGCGTTTTTTCTTTCTTTTAGCATGTGTTATTTCGCCTTAACCTTCAACGCGCCACCTTGCGAGGAATGCAACACTGATCTCGCCGGCCCTGGCAGTTGCTTTCTCTTTTCGGCGATGTGGCCCTTTAACTCTCACTTTTGGTGGGGCATACGATAAATGAATATCGATAGGGCTGCAAATGCAACAAATGGTATTCGAAATCTGAGGGTATGCTCAATGAGCCTGTTTTAAATAAAACGAACCCGTTTTGTGCTTTTACGTGGTTGCCTGTTTTCCTGAATGGATTTGTTGTTTTTGATTTGATAAGTGGCATTTCTCTATAGTTTGTATCTACTTCGTAAGTTTTTCTGTTTTCATTTAGCTTATTGATTCTTTTAATTTTTTTCAACTGGGTTTTGTATGCTGGTGATCCGGCATAGATAAAGATATCTGCTGGTGTTCTACCAGTAGTGTATTGTTTTATGATTATAAGTGTAAAGTATTATTTCGAGTTTGGTTAACTTATTTTCTTCGTTTGTGTCCGAATTGATTATTCTTAGTTTTTCGTTGATTGTTTTATGAAACCGCTCTACGTCTGATATTCCGTTCATGCTTGTTGTGATTTGAATTTTAACATTTTCTGAATCTAACCAAATTTTTAATGCTGTACTCATGAATGCTGAGTCTTTGTCTGCTTTTATTTCTAATGATTTTCCCATTTCGTTGACTATTTTTAATAATGCTCGTTTTGCTTCTAACCAATCTTTACCATGTATTTCTATTAATGTAGCATATTTTGAGTATACGTCTATGCATGATAAAAATTGCTTATTATTGATCATATAAAAATCTATAACGTATTTTTCTCTAGGGTTGAAAATCTCAGGTGTTATTTCATAACGAAATTTTGTCGTATTACAGATTTGGCATTCGTTAATCATGTTTTGTATTAGTTTTTGGTAATCCGGGAAATAATATTTTTCTTTAAACGTTACTATAGTTTTTTCTATTCCTGGATGTAAAAGTTTTGTATGGTTGTTTAATATGGTCTGTTTCAATTCTGAATAAGTTTGGATATCTCTTAATTTTTTTGTGGTTCTCATAATTTTTATCGGACAATCTCTTTGTATTATTTCTAAATAAGCTTTTTGGAATATTGTGTAGTCACCTTCATGTGGGAAGTATATAACGCTGGGTTTTGCACAAAGATATTCTTTTATGATCTCTTCTGATTTTTCCGGTGTCATTTCTATGTAAGTTATTTTAATCTTAGTTTTGTGAAAATAGCTAATTTTCTTTATTTCTTCGGTATTTGCTTTTATAAATTCTATTTGATGATTAAAATTATTCAATGGTTTTTCTGTGATAGGAATACAATTTTGATTATCCTCGTTTGCGCTATGCATTGTTGCTACTATGCTATCTTGAGCATTCCCCATGAAATTTTCTTCTATGTTATTTTCTTCAGTTTTAATTCGTGAAAGTGCATCAGCTACATAGTTTTCTTTGCCTGGTATGTATTTTATTTCATAATCGAATTCGTTGAGTCTTATTTTCCACCTTTGTAACTTCATGTTTGGCTCTTTTATGTTATTTAGCCATATGAGAGGTTTGTGATCGCTAAGTATTTCAAAATTTCTACCAAATAAATATGATCTGAAATTTTTGGTTGCCCATATTATTGCTAATAATTCTTTTTCTATTGCTGAGTAATTTATCTCGTGCTCGTTCAAAGTTCTGCTAGCATAACATATTGGTTTGTGATCCTGTGATAATACTGCTCCTAATGCATAATTACTTGCGTCTGTAGTAAGTGAGAATTTTTTCTTGAAATCCGGATATACCAATATTGGGTCGGATACTATGAGTAACTTTAATTTCTCGAAGGCTTCTATGTATGTTTCATCTTTTTCATTTACTTTTGATCCTTTTTTTAGCTTTATGGTCATTGGCTTCGCAACTTTGGCGAAATCTGGGATGAACTTCCTGTAAAATCCGCAGAATCCGAGGAATCTTTTGATTTCTTTGGGAGTCTTAGGAATTGGAAATTCCTTAACGGCTTTTATTTTGATTGGATTAGGTTTTATTCCTTCTGTTGTTATTATGTGTCCTAGAAATTCAGTTTATTTTTTTATGAATTCACACTTTACTAGTTGTAGTTTTAGATTTGCTTCTCTGAGCTTTCCAAAGACTTTCTTTATTGCTAATATGTGTTCTTCCAATGAAGTGGAATACACTATTATGTCATCCATGTAAACTAGACAATGTTTGTGAATTAAGTCTCCCAGAAGATTATTCATGCACCGTTGAAAGGTTGCTGGTGCATTTTTCAAGCCAAATGGCATTCGTGTGTATTCGAAATGTCCCGCTTTGGTTGAGAATGCTGTTTTCGCGATTGATTGTTCGTCCATCTGAATTTGGTGAAATCCTTTGGCTAAATCGATTGTGGTGAAATATTGACATTTTCCGAGTTTGTCCAATATTTCATCCATTACAGGTATAGGAAACTTATCGCTAATTGTTTTTTCGTTAAGGCCGCGATAGTCGACGACAATTCTATATTTTTTCTCTCCGGATGCATCTTCTTCTTTTTTGTACGACCCAGATAGGAGATCAATAAGGTGAATTAGATGGTCGTATAATGCCTTGGTGCATAATTTCTTTCATTTGCTTTTCAACTTCTTGGTCATAGCTTTGTGGATATTTATAAGGTTTTCGATAACAAGGGTCCTCATTCTTTGTATTGATAACGTGTTTTACAGTATTTGTGAAAGTCAAATTGTCACTCTCATTATACTGAATATCCTTAAATTCGAACAAAACTCTTGTTAACTTGGATTTTTCTTCTTTATTTAGATGTTCTAATCTAAATTGGTTACTTTCCACTAATTCATTTTCCAATGCGTATGCTGTATGTATATCTTGTATTAGTGGTGGGTCTTCATATTCTTCTTCTTTAGTTTCGTTTTCATATTCTTCTTTCTTATTTTCGTTACTATATTCTTTTTTCTTATTTTCGTTAACATATTCTTTTTTCTTATTTTCGTTATTATACTTAAATAAAAATTGGAAATTATTAAGTCGAACAAACTCATCCTCGTAATTGATCTCGCTTTTACAATCCTTAAGGAACGTTCGGCCTAAGAGGATGTCAAAATTTTTTGAAAAATTATGTATGTAAAACTTCTGATCTGTAGGACAAAGCTTGCTAGGGGCTAAATATATGCTAGTATTTAATTGTACTTCCCCACATATGGTGTGACAAGTAATATTTTCTGTGGAAGTTTCGTAGTTAAGGAGATTTTTATTCATTAAATTTACTGATGACCCTGTGTCTATTAGGCATCGCATTCGTATGTTATTCAAAATTATGTTTATGAATGGGGTTTTTGGATTCCTTTCCGAGGCTTGTTTGATGAAAATTTGCCTCCCAATCCATTTTTGATTGACCGCTGTTACTGGGTCGTTGTCTTTTTATGGGTTGGTTAGGTGGTCTATTATTATTATTATTTGATTGGTAATTCATAGGGTTGTGTATTCTGCCCTGATTTAATTTTTGCTGAAGTTCATTATACAGTGGTTCGTTAACCATTGGTTCATTTTGGGGATACTGATTCCTATTAAAATTTTGCTGACTTCTAAAATTCTGATTATAATTGGGATTAAAATTTTGTTGACTCCTAAAATTCTGATTGTAATTGGGGTTAAAATTTTGTTGACTCCTAAAATTCTGATTGTAATTGGGGTTAAAATTTTGATAAGTTCTTGGGTTCTGATTATAATTTTTATTGTAATATGTATTATTTATTTTTTCAGGAATGCGGTCCTCGTACAACCCTAATTCTTGGGCTACCGCTTTCAGTTTGTCAGTTGTGGATATGTCGTATCTTGCTAACTGCATATATAATCTGTCCGGTAGTCTTTTATTTATGACGTCCCTAACTGTATTATTTAATGCATTAGTATACAATGTTTTATTTTCTAGGTTATTTTCTATTCCTAATTTATTAGTTATTACATGTGATTTGTGCTCGAGTTCTTCGAGGAACTTACGAATACTTCCTCCATAATATGTGTTATACACTTTTCTGAGGAGTTCCTCACAAGGTGTTTGAGTTTTGTAAGTGGATATGAGGATGCTCCGTGGGGTGCCCAGTCTCCCGGTGAGTGTCTGAATGATGTTCTCATCGCGTCGCCATACAACTGCATCTGGATTGCGCTGTACAGTATGAGGATTTGGCGCGCATCACTGGTTGGGTAGAGTTGCATGATGAGATCAATCCGTTCGATAAAGTTGCCCAGATCGTCCATTTCTCCACCGAAGATGGGTGCTTGGCGGATTTGCCCGAGTGCCTGGTTTAATGATTCTGATATCGTTTTGTTGTAGATTTAATTCCCTTTTTTTTGTTGTTGTTTTGTTCACTTTTTAGAAAAAAAAGTTTTTCAAGGATGACGGGGTCTTTATGCGAATAACAGTTTCGCGAAACACTAGTACGTTTTCCTGAATGGAATAAAACGACGTTTCACAAAGTTAATCTGTTATCCTACCGGCTACGCCAATTACGTTTTTGGAGAGTATTCTACCGGCTTCGCCAATTACGTTTTTGGAGAGTATCCTACCGGCTGCGCCAATTGAAAAATCCGACAACGGTTTTTTAGGAATAATATAATTCTTTATTAAAAAAAAAAAAACACGTCTTCTCGGCTTCGTGTACAAAATAACTCTGCTTATGCTAGTGGTTTAATCTATAAGGAAACCTCGCACTTGCTTCTATCTCATGGACTGTTTATTGAGGGTCTCTTTTGCATTCCTTGTTTATGTTTATCTTATCTTGCCTGCTATGATTCTATTTAGAGAAAGTGCGTCTGCGATGTTGACATGCTGTATGATACTTTGACCTGCCATCTAAGTAGGGGTCTCTTTTGATAGTTGCATTCTTTGTTTATGCTTATCTTATCTTGCCTGCTATGATAAGCGTGAGTGTGGACATGAGAGATCTGCGTGATCTGGATATGTCACTATATATATATAGGAAAAAAAAATATATATAGTGACATAGTCAGATCACGCAGATCCCTCATGTCCACACTCACACCACACTCACGCTTATCATACAGCACACGCACTTTCTATTAATATAATCATAGCAAGCAAGATAAGATAAGCATAAACAAAGAATGCAACTACCAAAAGAGACCCTCCATAAACAGACCATGAGATAAGAAGCAAGTGCGAGGTTTCCTTATAGATTAAACCACTAGCATAAGTAGAGTTACATTTTGTACACCAATCTGAGAAGACGTGTTTTTGAATAAAGAATGGTATTTTTTACTAATCAAAACCGTTGTCAGACTTTTAATTATATATACATATACATATACAAATATATGGAATAAACATATAAATACATACCAGCGCCCCAAGGCGAGCCCAAAACTCAAAATCAAAGGCGGCCCTCAACAAGGCGAATAGAAATAAAAATTACGCTAATCAGCTTCGCAGCGGGAGCAGGAGAGCAAAAATGCAAAATGCATATGCACGTGCAGTGAAAAGTTCAACGCCCAAAAACCCTAATCAGCCGCGCTCTTGCGCATAAAAAGGGCAACAATAACCCACACCGTTTGTTACTCACCGATATCAGTGCAGACAGGTGAGCATGCAAAACGAAAAGGGCAACAACGTGGCGCAGAGATATGCACAAAATAAAACGGAGAGCGCAAACGCAAAGGGAAACAAAACGTTTGTACTTGGAGATGCGTACACGAAGGGCAAAAGAGAGCAATGACAACACTTTGACTGGTGCGCATGAGTAGGCCCGAAGTACGACGTAGGCTCATCTCTTATACTAGTGCTTAGGCGTGTACATTAGAACTTTGAGAATGTGTATTAGAGCTTTGAGTGTGAGAATTCGGGCATCACGATCGAACACACCCACACTCACACGCCCCAAAAAGGGTATAAAAGGCAGAAGCAGCCACGCGCTCGGCTTCTTTAACTTCAGAAAACTCAACAAATCAACATGAATGCACAGCATGCAGCAATCGTGGGAGTCAGCGGAACAGCTGGACGTCGCACCATCTGTCGGACGACCTGAAGTAAGCAGATGTTATATAACGCAGCGTCGTCAATAAGAAAATATTTAGACGTGATATCTGTAAGGGCATAGATAGGGACTGATTGTTGGGTCAACTGTAAATAGAATAACGAGCCCTAAGCAAAGATTATCGTCTACCATACATTCTTTATGAAATAAACCAGTACGAAAAGAACTCTTTACGTATTAACATCATTCAGCCTAATTTGTTTCAAGTACCGATTGCGGCTACACTTTGTTACTGGTACATGAATTGGTAGCATACCAAACACATTTCAGCATACGCAAAGAATTGCCAATAAGAAGTAAATTTTTATCTACATTTGCTGACCCCCGACTCTTGGAGTTTAGTTTCATTTGGCGAACTATCCATAATTGGTGAACTGGCGACCAGCCAGGTGGTAAATAAGGAGTCAATTTAGATTCATTTGGCGAATCATAGACACACATTTGGTCAACTTGGAGACCTACATTCGAATTTGGTTAACTTGGCAACCATTTTCACAGAAAAAATTCCTAGTTAACTTGGCAACTAGGTAACATAGATCGGCAACAAAAGTTAACGTTACCTGATCACAAAAAGGACTACATAAAAACATCTACAGTCAGTTGGCGACCACGAAGAAAAAAAAAACAACCAATTCCAATTTTTTTTAGTAGTATACCTTGACTAATATTCCGGCTGTGAGTCGAGGCACAGCCTGTCGAAGTGACAAATTAAAAAAAAAAATACCTCCAACGAGTCAGGTATTACGCTAAATAAAAAAAAGAGAAAAAATATTCATCTAAGCTGAACGTGTTGCTGGACAGGCAACTAGTGTACTGGCGAGAAGGTGGAAAATGTAATTCGAAACTACAAAAAGGATCTTGTGGATCGGAAAACGAAGCCAAGATATTATCAAGAGCGCCTGAGAAGATTAAACAACGTTTGGGAGACTTTTTCAAAGGAAGACAGTAATCTCCAAGCAATTATTCAAGGAAAATAAAATAGAACATAGCTATTTCTTTGAATGAATACTATGCGCAAATAAAAAATTTAGTACTTGAATAAAAAGAAAATTTTCAAAGTGAAATAGGCTCGATGGAATTGGAAACTATGTCCTTGTCCAGTGTGAACGAAGAATTAGGGCCAATGATTCGTGAACAAAATGTATTGCTCGACAGTTTAGAGCGAATAATGAACAAAATGACTAATGAGACTCGCCAATGTTTTTAAAAGGTCATAAGCCAATGTTGGAGTGAGATAAGAAACACCCACGTCCAAATATATAAAATAATCATGGATCCCAAGAAGATTGGATATGATGATTGGAGATATTTGGCTGCTGAAGATGCTGTCATATCAGTTCAAACCATGACAGGAGAAGAAATTATTCAGCGACCTGCCAGTACGTCTCAGTACTGTACTACCTCTGCCAAAGATAGAAATCCCCAAATTTAATGGAGATTATCTAAAGTGGCAGCAATTTTTTGATATTTTCAAGAAAATGATTCATGAATCTACATTACCGACTATTCAGAAAATGTGGTATTTAAAGAGCAACATCACTGGAGACGCGGAACGTTTGATACGCCATCTTTCCTTAACCGAACGGAACTATTTAACAGCATGGGATATGATGCAAGAGCGTTTTAGCAACAAACGAGTGCTAAGTAACGCATTAATCAATAAGCTATTAGATCAGCCAACAACCATTAATGAGGCGAAATCTATTAAAGCGTTGCATGATAACATAAATGAAACGTTATCTGCGCTGAATAACATTGGGATAAATGCAATGATTTAATTAAGAAGATCCCATCAGAAAGATTAAATTGCGTTCAAAACCACAAACTATGTGTAAAATGTTTTAAGCGCGGTCATATTGCAAAAACATGCCAGAGAAGTGATTGTTTTAAGTGCAATAAAAGGCACAACACTCTTCTCCATTTGGAAACCAAACCTGAATACAAAACAACAGCATCGGCAAGTATTGTACAAACAAATTATGTACTTCTTGCCACAGCACGAGTTCTTATTGAAGGAAACAATGGACAAGTGGGAGAATTTAGAGCCCTGCTCGACTCAGGCTCGCAAATTAATGTCATCTCGGAGAGGGCATTAAACATATTGAATCTAAAGCGCCAGAGATCTGAACTACAAATGAATGGAATTGGCGGACGAACGCCAACATCAAAAGAGCGAGTTAATGTTATGCTTAAATCACATCATAACAAATTCAACTCAAGATTAGAAGCTATCGTACTACCTCACGTAGAAGCAGACCGACCAGTACAGAAGATCGAAACATCTCGTTGGAAACTCCCGGCAAATATTACTTTGGCGGATCCTAATTTCGACAAACCTGGAAGAATTGACATACTTCTAGGAGCAGAATATTATTTTGAAATCATTTAAAATAATCATTTGAAAATTGGAAGAAGTCCTCATCTTAGCATCGTCGGGCACGAATGCATATTTTGGTGACTGCCATAATTTGTGCTCAAAAAGCATTATATATTGGACAATCACTAAAATTTGTGGAAACATTAATTATAATACTAATGTCGTAAAAAAAAAACAATCTAATAAACAATGTTTAAAATATGAAGTATGTGCTAAATTCGCGCAAATATAAAACTACGCACAATCACAAAAATAACAAACAACAAAAACAAAGTGCATACGCTCTTGCTCAGTGCTTTGCCCTTTCAAATTTTGCTCTGCCTGTTTCTGTGCCGCTGAGAGTTCACGTCGAGCTTAAGCTTGATTATCTCGTTGTGTCCCATGCACTTTTCCGTCTGCGGCCCGCTGATCATTCTCTAGTGCTGATACGAACGACGCGCGCAGCTCGGTCTGCTAGTTGCTTAGTATCGGCACTTGTTCGTGTGAGCGTACGCGTTATTCTCTCCCGCTCTCTCAAATTTTCGACGCTCGCGAGCAAGACTGCAGATGAATTACGATTTCTGTGAGAGGCGTTAAACTAGTGCAATTTGTGCGTGCGCCGCGACCACTCTTCTAGAGTGAGTGCGCATGGTGCGCGTCAATTACACAATTATGAGCAACACCCCACTACCTCTACTGCCGACGATGCGCCTGACACTGCAGCTTCAGTTTCTTGGTGCTCGCCTTCACTTGCCAGGCGGTCCAGCGAACACCGTTATAATTTGCGCACTCGCCCGACAGCAGCAAAAACAACAATGCAATAAAATTGGCAAATGTCAACAATGCCAACAGCTACAACAACAACATCAACAAGAACACTGCCAACAAGAAAAGCAATGCCCACAAAAGCATTTTAAACAACAACAATGCCAACAACCACAACAACAGCACCTGCTCTAACAACAACACCAATATCAACGGCAACAATACCAACAGCAACAACGTCAACAACAACAACGCCAACACCAATAATAATTTAAATTACATCAATCCCAACAAAAACAGGAAAAATGTTCTTATGCTGATGCTGCCAGACTTCAAACGGCTCCTCAAACTCTGCTGCAAGTTGGGTAAAAGCAACAGCGTCACCGTCAGCAGCAGGTTCAACCTCAACTGCAACACCGCCAGCAGCCGCAGCAGCCGCAGCAGCAGCAACAACTTTCATCGGCTCAGCAAGTTGTACCGCAGGTTCCTGAGCAACAGCACAAAAAGAAAACTCGACTTCACAAAGTTCGCCAGATGCTTAGGCATCGAAAGCACACCCAGCAACAACAGAAACACTCTCAGCAATACCAACAGCAACAGTACATACATCAAGAATGGCAGCAACAACCACGACCTAAACATCAACAAGAACACTAACAGCCACAGCGCCAGCAACATCAGCAGCCTCCTCTGGAACAATTTTAGCTAGTGCAGCAGCCTCATCTGTACCATGAGCACTCTCAACTCCTATTTGATAGTCTTATGTCAAAATTCGACAAGTTGAGTGAGACACTTATGGCCATGATGAGCCTCTTACACGCTGCACTTGCAAACAGATGAGCCAAATTGGGTAGCGCATTGGCGTGTGGAACAACAATGGCCTTGCAAATAACGCCAATGAGTTGGAGTTGTTTACTCAACGCCATCAAATAGATGTAATGTTGGTCTGCAAGAATCACTACTGCTCCAGATTGCACTACACGCTTCCAGACTACGATATACACCTTACCAATCATCCTTCGGATCGCATGCGTGGCGGAGCAGCAGTGATCATAAAATCTTCACTGCGACATCATGCGCTGAATTCATTAAGTTGGATATGCGCACAATGTGCTTAAAGTCGTTAAAGTCTCTAGTGATCAAGGCGAAGTAGTCCCAGCGGCTGTCAATTGTCCACCACGTTTTGTGTGGGAAATAGAAGACTATAAATGTCTCTTCGAAGAGCTTGGCCTAAAATTCTTGATTGCCGGAGACTGGAATGCTCAACACCATCTCTGAGGTGCAGCGTTGGACACTTGCCGTGGGATTGCGCTTGCGGATTGCGTGAGAGACTCCAACCTCCAAGTACTTGCCACAGGAGGTGCACTACTCGTACGGCAACCATAGGCCAACAACAATTGACTTTGCTGTGTACGCTGGGATCCGGTATGACTGTCTTGGTATATCCGAGCGAATGGAGCTTAACTCCGATCACATCCCCATGATCGTTGAGTACAGAGTGGCTGCAGCTCTAAATGCTCCCAAGACACGTCTTCTGCCACGCAAGGCAAATATTACACGATTCCGGCAGAGGATGAATCAGCTTGTCAACTTTATAACGTACCTATTTGCTAGGTTGTGTTTTAGCTAGGCTAAAACTCAGTCGAGCTGTGGGTTCGTGCAACAAATTTATATTGCGTTTGCAATAATTAATAACACAGCGTCAATATATTAAAACTTGCTTTATTTTATTTCACTTTTATTGCTTGAAATTACACTTTCCACTGTTGGTTTTCTGATCGCTTAATTGTTACTTGTTCCGTGGCATCTCGTCACACATCGGTGTCCTTGATAAGGTTTAATTCGAGCTCCTGTGCGCCAGAATCTTCCCCAGGCACTCCGCCCGCCAGCTACGCAAGCCCAGGATCTCAGTCTGCCCGCCAGAGATTCCGTACAGCACTCCTGACGCTCACCAGGATTAACGGCTTCCTTGTTCCCCAAGGATTGCGCCTAGTCCTTTTGTGAGTCAGGATTCGCGTGTCTCACTCTCTGGCTAATCACAGACCAAGCCTCGCTTGCTTCGCTTGGTTCCTTGCGGATATCGCCTGTTGCCACAATTCAAGCGTGGCAAGGATATACGTTTCGCACCTAATTTCAGGACCTCGATGTCCTGTGATCCTTGTGTCTTGTTGAGTTTGACAATCCGTGTTCTTGCACTTTCACTGGTATCTCTGGCTTTCACTCGCACATATTTTCGCACCGTGTATATGCGCGCAGCCTCTCTTGTTTAATTTGCACAGCTTCGCGTGTTTACTCTCACAGCGTGTTTACTTTCACAGCGTCGCGTATCTAATCCCTAGCCTTGTACGGCGGCGCTCCTTTTCTAGGCCGTAGCTGGCCACCTTTGCCGGGACTGCAAGTGGCTTTCAGAGGGCCATTCCTGATCATCAGTTTGGCTTCAGGCATCACCATGGTACACCAGATCAAGTTCATCGAGTAGTACAGCATGTCCTCGAGGCCTTGGAAAATAAGCAGTACAGCTCTGCCGTCTTTCTGGATGACCTGCTTTTTAAGCTTAAGTCCGTGCTACCATCTGCGCAGTATTTACTGCTCAGGTCTTACATGCTTGGCCGTTCTTTTATGGTAGAAGTTAGGGGCGAGCGATCAAAAATCCGCCGCATTGGAGCTGGTGTACCGCAGGGTAGTGTCCTTGGACCTGCCTTGTACACATTTTACACTGCGGACTTGCCGATACCAGTAGCCAGAAACACGCTGCTTGCCACATACGCGGATGATACTGTGTTCCTTGCTAACTCCACCACTGCTTGGAGAGCAGCTGCGGTTACGCAGAGGTTCTTGGATGGCTTTAGTACTTGGGCCAACCGGTGGAAAATCTGCGTCAACGGGAGCAAGTCTCAGCACTGCACGTTTGCGCTCAGGAATGGTAACTGTCCAACTGTTCGACTCAACAACATGGTCATACCTCAGGAGAACCATGTTCGCTACCTGGGTATGTATCTGGACAGGAAACTTACCTGGCGCAAACACATCCATATCACGGCAGCAGCGTGTAAATAATTCAGCACAGCTGCAAAATCTTGGATAAACCAAATTCAGGTCTTGCACAACAAGGTGCTCAGAGACATCTCTACTGCTCCACCATACGTGAGTAACAGGACGGTGCACAACGACTTCGCTCTAACGACAGTCACACAACAAATTAACCGACATACGATTGGTCTAATGACCGGTTGCATAACCACGTCAATCCTTGCATACTTGGGTTAAATACAACGCACAGGATGTTAAAGCGCCTCCACACCAGCGATCTCTGGACTGTTGGGCGTTAAATTAATGTGCTACAAATATAATATTTAATATTATTTATTATCTGCTAAAACTAGTTCTATGTTTATGTTATAGATTTTAATTCACTGCTATTTTTCATTCATACCTTTACAAATCAATGTTTTATAGCCTTTTAATATATTGATTAATGTTTAAGTAATTTGCTACATAAAAAAAAGTCTTGCTCCATAAAGCCGGGACCGGTGACCCCCGAAAGCAATTCAGCGATCCATTCATATACTCCCACATTCGTACCCCCATCATACATTCAACATTCACCCAACTTCTCCACCTATGAGACGTCGTCTGGCAAATGCAGAACGTGCACACTCAATCATCTTCTTGGCCCTTCACAAGTAGAGTGTACTTGATTTACGTCAAACCCTCCACCACCCTTAGACCTTTTAGATCTGCATACAAAGGGCACTCACAGAGGACATGTTCCCATGTCTCTCCCACCCAGCCACAATGGCATTCCGGGCTCTCACAAAGTCATCTTGAATACAAGAATGCATTAAGCGACCCGTGGCCCGTCAACAAAAATCCAAAACTCAAGTGAAGCCTGAAGTGTGGACGGTCAACAGCAAATGTGACCTCCCGAATAAACCTATGACTGACCCTCTCATTCTCGCTAGTATCTCAGCCGACCTGCCAGTCAGACAGAACACACTCATTTAGCAATTTCTTGCACTCACTAAGCCCTAACCTCACCACATCCCTATCCGCTAACCATTCACTCTGCAGCAACGGCAACCGCCTCTTGATCTTATAGCTCAGGCTTCGACGCCTGATCTCTAAGTCCAGAGGGGCTACTCCTAACAATATCTGCATTGCCTCCGTGGAGACAGTGCGGCATACAGGCAGACACCCTAACAACATCACACGCTGGCAAGCCAGCACATTCTTTCTGCCTACGACAGTCGAAACTACTCTACACCATACAGACGATCCATAAGTTGCACAGGCAACAAATAGACCATTGTATACGGTGCGAGCAGCAGATCTGCTGAGGCCCCAGTTACTTCTCAAAATCCGACGCCAACCAAACTGAGCAATCGCCCTTTCACATATGCGATATGAGGAGTGAAACACATCCTCTCGCCAAATACAATGCCGAGGTATTTCACCTCCGGCACATACCTCAGGCTAACGCCATTTAGCCTAACCAATGGAGGTCGACTACGCGACAATCTGCCCTTAAGCAGCGTTGTCACGGTCTGTCCATTGCCAGACTGACGCCAACACTGAGACCCCACTCATACACAACTCGCAAGTACGTTGCCGCACTTGGCTCTACATACGCTCGCGATTGCCCCTCAACCAGAATGAGCAGGTCGTCCGCATACGCACAGCACTTGCATAAACGCTCGAGCTGCCATAGCAAGGTATCCATCATAAGGTTCCGTATAAATGGACCACAGATGGAACCCTGCGGGCAGCCACGAACCACATTCAGACTTACACTTTCATTCCGACCTACAGCACACGCTCGTCTACCAGAGAAATAGCTCTCCCAAATAGCCAATTCCCGGCAGCCACATTCGCTCAACCTCTTCAATACACTCGGCCAACTCAGATAGTCAAACGCCCCTTTAAAATCAACAAAGATGTCTAGAATATGCCTGGAGTTGCTGGACTCAACGGAGTCGCTTACAAATCTCCACGCATCTTCCACACATCTGCCCTTCCTAAAACCAAATTGTCGATCTGACATTTGGCTACTCACTCTCTCTTGAAGCCTTTCTACCATGACTCTTTCCAGCACTTTACCCAGCACCGGTAGGAGACTGATGCCCCGAAAGGAAGGAGGATTGCTCCTGACCCTATCGGGCGACTTCAAAAGCACAATCACCCTTGCACGCTTCCACTCATTGGCGAAATATCCCTCATTCATACACTTTTCATACATTGCATTCATATAGTCTGGAATTGACTTCCAGACACTCTTACACATTTCCCCAGTAAAACCATCCATACCAGGTGATTTTCCCGACTTTAGCATCGAGAAAGCCACCTCCAATTCACTATCCAGGAGCGGGTCAACATCACCGACCACACTTGGTGGCAAGTTCTGATGATCCGCTCTAGGAAAAACTCATTCAGTAAGACATTCATACAATCACTCCATGCCGTTTACTGAATGTCACCGACACGGAGGCCACTTACATCCGCTTCCCATCGCCTACCTCTCACAACTTTATAAGCACGACCCCAGGGGTCGTCCTTATTGTGTTGCAGAATGGAACGCCATTCATCCTCTTTCACTCTTACAAGCATTTGCTTGTACTCATTCATACCCTGGCTGTAAGCTAAGCTAAATTGGCCCGCGTTCTCAGCATTGGTAGATCTGGCCCTTTGGAGTCGCTTCCTCAGAGACCGAACCGACCGACGCTTAACGCTCAACTCATGCGACCACCACTTCACTCGTTTGAGGTTGACCTTTCGGTGCCTCTCAAACAAGCGATCATTCGCACAAGTCACCCACCTATTCACACACTCGACCTGCTCATCAACATTCATTGCACTAAAAGTGCTAAGCGGAACTTGCGTTGCCGCTTCACTCACAAATGTCCCATGAAGGGGCCAACTCGCACCACAAGTGCGCCAGCGATTACCCCCATCACTTTCATGCATGGTGGGAGTGTAAGTGATGACAATCTCAATCGGATTGTGGTCACTCACACCGTGCCCACCCAGTACACTCCATTGAAAGCCATACACACTCGTTGCTACCACTTTTGCAAGAGTGACATCAATGTCACTCTGACCCGTCGGGCCCGCAAACGTGTAACACTCGCGGGGTTGGTTAACGACCCGGACATCTTGGGACACAGCCCACTCGGCCAGCACCTCACCCCTAGAGCGGCTCAAATACCTAGATGATCTAGATATCTTACTGAACCACAAAGGGGACGGTGCACTCCCGTCAATTCCAAGGATGAACGGAACGCTACTAGCCAGTAGTAGCACCTCATCCATATACGCGATATACGGTTACAGTATACGCTGGCTATACACAATCTACCAAAATTGCCACTAAGGCTCACACACACACTCCAGTCAGGGCCTACCTTAGGTATGCGCGTGCATGAGTTGAAACCTCTGCGGGATGGTGGAGCGATTATTCGCACCCCATCCGTCGCCGAGCGGAACAAAATTGCACTGAATGCAAAATTCAGCGAGGTTGGACTGAAAGTGAGTGTGAAAGAGAGACTGGGATCGAAAGTGGTTGTACAGGGCGTTCACTCTGTAATCTTACTTGACGAGTTCATGGCTGAGTTGTATGAGCTGAACCTCAAGGACAAGATGTCCAAAGAGGCCTTTGCTAAAGGCGTCCGCATTGCGCGTAAGCCTTGGTCGAAGAAGGGTAGCGAAGCAGTGAATGTTGTTCTCGAGGGTGCTGGCCTGGCCATGCAAACTCTCTTGGATGTCGGACGCTGCTACATTAAATGGTTCTCATTTTGTGTGAGGAACTTTGAACCGGTAGTGGGTTGCCACCGTTGCCTTGGCTTCGACCACAAGGTAGCGGAGTGCAGGCTAAAGCCAGACGTTTGTCGTCGCTGCGGCCAAATGGGTCACCGCGTGGCTCAGTGCAGCAATGCATTGAACTGCCGCAATTGTGCATTCAAGGGGAAGCCGTCTGAGCATCTTATGATGTCTCTAGCTTGCCCTGTGTACAGTGCAATTGTGCCGCGGGCGAGTGCCAGACATTAATATGTCTAGCAGACTTCTTCAGTTGAACTGTCGTGAACTGACGTGAATGCACCGTCCCCGTTGTGGTTCAGTAAGATATCTAGATCATCTAGGTATTTGAGCCGCTCTAGGGGTGAGGTGCTGGCCGAGTGGGCTGTGTCCCAAGATGTCCGGGTCTTTAACAAACCCAGCGAGTGATACAAGTTTGCGGGCGCGATGGGTCAGAGCGACATTGATGTCACTCTTTTGAATGTGGCAACAACGAGTGTGTATGGTTTTCAATGGAGTGTACTGTCATCACTTACATTTCCACCATGCGTTAAAGTAATTAAAGGTAATTGCTGGCGCACTTGTGGTGCGAATTGGCCCCTTCATGGCATATATGCGTGCATGAAGCGGCAATGCAAGTTCCGATTAGCACTTTCAGTGCAATGAATGTTGTGAGCAGGTCGAGTGTGTGTATGGGTGGGTGACTTGTGCGAATGATCGCATGTTTGAGAGGCACCGAAAGGTCAACCTCAAACGAGTGAAGTGGTGGTCGCATGAGTTGAGCGTTAAGCGTCGGTCGGTTCGGTTGCTGAGGAAGCGATTCCAAAGGGCCAGATCTACCAATGCAGCGCAATAAGGACGACCACCGGGGTCGTACTTATAAAGTTGTGAGAGGTAGGCGATGGGAAGCGGATGTAAGTGGCCTCCGTGTCGGTGACATTCAGTAAACGGCATGGAGTGATTGTATGAATGTCTTACTGAATGAGTTTTTCCTAGAGCGGATCATCAGAACTTGCCACCAAGTGTGGTCGGTGATGTTGACCCGCTCCTGGATATGAATTGGAGGTGGCTTTCTCGATGCTAAAGTCGGGAAAATCACCTGGTATGGATGGTTTTACTGGGGAAATGTGTAAGAGTGTCTGGAAGTCAATTCCAGACTATATGAATGCAATGTATGAAAAGTGTATGAATGAGGATATTTCGCCAATGAGTGGAAGCGTGCAAGGGTGATTGTGCTTTGAAGTCGCCCGATAGGGTCAGGAGCAATCTCCTTCCTTTCGGGGCATCAGTCTCCTACCGGTGCTGGGTAAATGCTGGAAAGAGTCATGGTAGAACGGCTTCAAGAGAGAGTGAGTAGCCAATGTCAGATCGGCAATTTGGTTTTAGGAATCACAGATGTGTGGAAGATGCGTGGAGATATGCAAGCGACTCCGTTGAATCCAGCAACTCCAGACATATTCTAGGCATCTTTGTTGATTTCAAAGGGGCGTTTGACTATCTGAGTTGGCCGAGTGTATTGAAGAGGTTGAGCGAATGTGGCTGCCGGGAATTGGCTATTTGGGAGAGCTATTTCTCTGGTAGACGAGCGTGTGCTGAAGGTCGGAATGAAAAGGTAAGTCTGAATGTTGTTCGTGGCTGCCCGCAGGGTTCCATCTGTGGTCCATTTAAATGGAACCTCATGATGGATACCTTGCTATGGCAGCTCGAGCGTTTATGCAAGTGCTGTGCGTATGCGGACGACCTGCTCATTCTGGTTGAGGGGCAATCGCGAGCGGATGTGGAGGCAAGTGCGGCAACGTACTTGCGCGTTGCGTATGAGTGGGGTCTCAGTGTTGGCGTCAGTCTGGCAATGGACAAGACCGCGACAATGCTGCTTAAGGGTAGATTGTCGCGTAGTCGACCTCCTTTGGTCAGGCTAACAGGCGTTAGCCTGAGGTATGTGCCGGAGGTGAAATAGCTCGGTATTGTATTTGGCGAGAGGATGTGTTTCACTCCTCATATCGCATATATGAAAGGGCGATTGCTCAGTTTGGTTGGACAAGTGCGTCGGATTTTGACTGGGGCCTCAGCAGATCTGCTGCTCGCACCGTATAATGGTCTGTTTGTTGCCTGTGCAACTTATGGATCGTCTGTATGGTGTAAAGTAGTTTCGACTGTTGTAGGCAGAAAGAATGTGCTGGCTTGCCAGCGTGTGATGTTGTTAGGGTGTCTGCATGTATGCCGCACTGTCTCCACGGAGGCAATGCAGGTATTGTTAGGAGTAGCCTTCTGGACTTAGAGATCAGGCGTTGAAGCCTGACTATGATCAAGAGGCGGTTGCCGTTGCTGCAGAGTGAATGGTTAGCGGATAGGGATGTGGAGAGTTTAGGGCTTAGTAGTGCAAGAAATTGCTAAATGAGTGTGTTCTGTCTGACTGGCAGGTCAGATGGGATACTAGCGAGAATGAGAGGGTCACTCATAGGTTTATTCGGGAGGTCGCATTTGCTGTTGACCGTCCAGACTTCAGGCTTCACCTGAGTTTTGGATTTTTGTTGACGGACCACGGGTCGCTGAATGCATTCTTGTATTCAAGACGACTTTGTGAGAGCCCGGACTGCCCTTGTGGCTGGGTGGGAGGGACGTGGGAACACATCCTCTGTGAGTGCCCTTTGTATGCAGATCTAAAACGTCTAAGTGTGCTTGGGATAACGCGGGGTAGTGGTGGGTTTGACGTAAGTTAAGTACTCTCCACTTGTGAAGGGGTAAGGAGAATGAGTGAGTTTGCACGGGCTGCATTTGCCAGACGACGTCTCATGCGTGGAGAAGTCGGGTGAATGTTGAATGTATGATGGGGGTATGAATGTGGGGTGTATGAATGGATCGCTGAGTTGCGTTCGGGGGTCACTAGTCCCGGCTTTATGGAGCAAAACTGGAAGTATCCTTGTGGTACGAGCTCTGACCGGAGGACTGATCCGGTAACACGGGCGTTTGGGGTGTTCAGGGGCGGTCCCGGCCCTCGGCTCTCAGCGCTGTTGTTGGGGATATCAGCTGGCCGCCTAGCGGTCTGAATTCGTTCAGCTATGAATGCCGCTGTTTGTGGAAGAGGAAGGAATAGGCCTCGCTCCCCACATTGAGAAAACCATGTCCATAAAGCATGGCGTATACTGTTCCATCTGTGATTTGATGTTTACATCAATTCGCATTTTATTCCGTATAGTGATATCTTTTGTTTTTTTTTGGGTCACCAACCCGTAACTGATTTGGATTTACCGGAGGCTTGCTTTCCGGTACCACGGGTAATCAGGAGCCTGCGGAGCTCAGTTACATCCTGGTTTTTGGTTGCGGCCCTTCGGCGAGTTTCGTGGTGGCTGCGATTTGCCACCCAAATGTGGGTATATTTCTTATCATTTCTTATGTGTGTAAATTTCTTATCAGTGCTTGGTGCGGAGAGGGCGCAGATGGTGTCGTCAAATGACGACACGTCGCTGTCCTCCGATGCATCGAGCGAAGTTGGGGTAAGAAGGAAGGTGTGCTGAGTAAGCAGCAGTTGAGGAAGGCAACTTCCGAGACAGCTGTAAGCTCGGCCGGTAAGAATGTTGATGGGTGGCGCTCGGAGGGTAATCTTGTTGTTACCCTTAAAGTGCCGCGAGCGAAAGGTGAGGCGTGCAATTTGGGCACGCCTAGTGTGAGTGCCGATGTTCCCGCTGTGGAGGAGCCCATTGCTGCGTGTTCGGCGAGCAATGAGCTACCGTTGAAGCGGAAGTGAACGCCGATCGAAAAAATGAAGGCGATTAGCATAGAGCTAGTAGAGTGTGCACTCGCTGAGTGTATGACGGGGTCACTGGTCGGTAGTGTTTTAGACTACGCGACACAGTATGAGGAGTGCCGGAAGCGAAAGGTACTATGTCGACAATGTCGTCTGCCCCGGAGATGCCTCGACCAGTGGAGTCCTGGTCCTTGGTTGTGCGCAGCAAAACTACTGGTCAGACCGCCAAGGACGTGGTTGAAAAGGTAGTGAAGGAAGTAGGGCCTACCTTAGGTGTGCGCGTGCATGAGGTGAAACCTCTTAGAATGGTGGGGCGTTTATTCGCACCCCATCCGTTGGATGGGTTGGTTGGAGTGGAAATGAGTGAGGTTGGTTGGAGTGGATATGAGTGTGAGGGACTGGGGCCGAAAGTGGTTGAACAGGGAGTTCAGATTGTAATCTCGCCTGCCGAGTTCATGGCTGAGTTGCATGAGCTGAACCGCAAGGACAAGATCTCCAAAGAGGCCTTTGCTAAAGGCGTCCGCATTACGAGTAAGCCTTGGTCGAAGAAGGGTAGCGCACCGGTTAGCGTTGTTCTCGAAGGTGCTGGCCTGGCCATGCAAACCCTCTTGGATGTCGGACGCTGTTACGTTAAATGGTACTCATTTCGTATGAGGAATTTTGACCCGGTAGTGGGTTGCTACCGTTGCCTTGGCGTCGACCACAAGGTAGCGGAGTGCAGGCTTAAGCAAGACGTTTGTCGTCGCTGCGGCCAAATGGGTCACCGCGTGGCTCAGTGCAGCAATGCATTGAACTGCCGCAATTGTGCATTCAAGGGGAAGCCGTCTGAGCATCTTATGATGTCTCTAGCTTGCCCTGTATACAGTGCAATTGTGGCGCGGGCGAGTGCTAGACATTAATATGTCTAGCAGACTTCTTCGGTTAAACTGTCAGAAGTCATATGGAGTCATGTGGGATCTGGGTGGAATGATTGTGAGAAGAAGCAGCGTAGTTGCCCTGTTGCAGGAATCCTATGTGGCAAATTATTGCGTACGGGGATATCCCTCAATCGGATTGTGGTCACTCACACCGTGTCCACCCAGTACACTCCATTGAAAACCATACACACTCGTTGCTACCACATTCGCAAGAGTGACATCAATGTCACTCTGACCCATCGGGCCCGCAAACGTGTACCACTCGCTGGGTTCGTTAACGACCCGGACATCCTGGGACACAGCCCACTCGGCCAGCACCTCACCCCTAGAGCGGTTCAAATACCTAGATGATCTAGATATCTTACTGAACCACAAAGGGGACGGTGCATTCGCGTCAATACCAAGGATGAACGGAACGCTACTAGCCAGCAGTAGCACCTCATCCATATACGCGATACACGGTTCGAGGGGATCCCCGAACTTACAGTATACGCTGGCTACAAACAATCTACCAAAATTGCCACTAAGGCTCACACACCCCCTAGCCAGTCGAGTTCATAACAGTGCATTCGATACTGACATCATTCACAACGACAGCAGAATTGGCCCTGCTGTCAGGAAATACTCGCATACCCGCGGGCAATCTGCGCCTCCTCCGCACCTCGCTCCGCCGGCCTCTTCTTCCGTGGCGGCATCACCATACGTGCAATCTATAAATAGATCTGTCACACGCACACACGTAGCAAGCACAGATAAGAATTTACACGCACACAAAAATTAGCACTTTTCGCAGAGCCAACGCAAATGCGAAAGCGAAATATAACAAACAAGCGCATTGATAAGCGCTTAAATGTAAACAGGTCCCGTTACTCAAAAGTACCGTTATCTCAATTTCACCGCAACAGCAAAAACACGTCCGTTCGTTACCAAGTCTCAACTCGTACTGAGTAGATAGGGACAAATAAAGTCAATGGGTTTAACGTGAGCACCTGCCGGAATGGCTTAATCTCACGGTGCCAAGCACAGGAATTAATTTAAGCGTCAATTACCGCCCCAGTGGAACTAATATTCCGCAGGTACCAATTTGAAGTCACTACTGTTTGGTCGTGAGCTTCCACCTTGGTTTGGAGGGCCGCCTATCTAAAACGACTTCCGATTTATGGGTCACGGCACCCTGTTGTACAGCGCAACAACACGCCGAGTCAAAACTCTACCCGCATTTGGGTGTCAAACCACAGCCACCACGAAAACTCCCCGAAGGGCCGCAACCTAAAACCAGGATGGAACTAGGTTCCGCGGGCTCCTGAAAGCGGAAAGCAAGCCTCCGGTCAGGCCTCGTACCTGGTGGGTACTACCAATTTTAACTCCAAAACAGCTACGGGTTGGTGACCCAAAATGAACAAAAGATATCACTGTACGGAATAGAATGCGAATCGATGCAAACACCATGTTGCAGATGGAGCAGTATACGCCATGCTTTATGGACATGGTTTTCTCACTGTGGGGAGCGAGGCCTATTCCTTCCTCTTCCGCAAACAGCGGCATTCATAACTGAACGAATTCAGACCGCTAGGCGGCCAGCTGATATCCCCAACAACAGCGCTGAGAGCCGAGGGCCGAGACCGCCCCTGAACACCCCAAACTTCCGTGGTACCGGATCAGTCCTCCGGTCAGAACTCGTACCACAAGGATACTTCCAGTTTTGCTCCATAAAGCCGGGACTGGTGACCCCCGAACGCAACTCAGCGATCCATTCATACACCCCCACATTCATACCCCCATCATACATTCAACATTCACCCGACTTCTCCACGCATGAGACGTCGTCTGGCAAATGCAGCCCGTGCAAACTCACTCATTCTCCTTACCCCTTCACGAGTGGACATTACTTGACTTATCAAACCCACCACTACCCACCACTAGACCCAGTCCCAGCAGGACATGTTCCCATACCCACACAAGGGCATTCCGGGCTATCAATAAGTCGTCTTGAATGCAAGAATGCATTCAGCGACCCGTGGCCCGTCAACAAAAATCCAAAACTCAAGTGAAGCCTGAAGTCTGGACAGTCAACATCAAATGTGACCTCCCGAATAAACCTATGGGTGACCCTCCCATTCTCGCTAGTATCTCATCTGACCTGCCAGTCAGACAGAACACACTCATTTAGCAATTTCTTGCACTCACCAAGCCCTAAACTCTCCACATCCCTATCCGCTAACCATTCACTCTGCAGCAACGGCAACCGCCTCTTGATCTTATAGCTCAGGCTTCGACGCCTGATCTCTAAGTCCAGAGGGGCTACTCCTAACAATACCTGCATTGCCTCCGTGGAGACAGTGCAGCATACAGGCAGACACCCTAACAACATCACACGCTGGCAAGCCAGCACATTCTTTCTGCCTACAACAGTCGAAACTACTCTACACCATACAGACGATCCATAAGTTGCATAGGCAACAAATAGACCATTGTATATGGTGCGAGCAGCAGATCTGCTGAGGCCCCAGTTACTTCTCAAAATCCGACGCACTTGTCCAACCAAACTGAGCAATCGCCCTTTCACATATGCGATATGAGGAGTGAAACACATCCTCTCGCCAAATACAATGCCGAGGTATTTCACCTCCGGCACATACCTCAGGCTAACGCCATTTAGCCTAACCAATGGAGGTCGACTACGCGACAATCTGCTCTTAAGCAGCATTGTCACGGTCTTGTCCATTGCCAGACTGACACCAACACTGAGACCCCACTCATGCACAACTTGCAAGTACGTTGCCGCACTTGCCTCCACATCCGCTCGCGATAGCACTTCAACCAGAATGAGCAGGTCGTCCGCATACGCACAGCACTTGCATAAACGCTCGAGCTGCCATAGCAAGGTATCCATCATGAGGTTCCATATAAATGGACCACAGATGGATCCCTGCGGGCAGCCACGAACAACATTCAGACTTACACTTTCATTCCGACCTACAGCACACGCTCGTCTACCAGAGAAATAGCTCTCCCAAATAGCCAATTCCCGGCAGCCACATTCGCTCAACCTCTTCAACACACTCGGCCAACTCAGATAGTCGAACGCCCCTTTAAAATCAACAAAGATGTCTAGAATATGCCTGGAGTTGCTGGACTCAACGGAGTCGCTTACAAATCTCCACGCATCTTCCACACATCTGCCCTTCCTAAAACCAAATTGTCGATCTGACATTTGGCTACTCACTCTCTCTTGAAGCCTTTCTACCATGACTCTTTCCAGCACTTTACCCAGCACCGGTAGGAGACTGATGCCCCGAAAGGAAGGAGGATTGCTCCTGACCCTATCGGGTGACTTCAAAAGCACAATCACCCTTGCACACTTCCACTCATTGGGGAAATATCCCTCATTCATACACTTTCCATACATTGCATTCATATAGTCTGGAAATGACTTCCAGACACTCTTATACATTTCCCCAGTAAAACCATCCATACCAGGTGATTTCCTCGACTTTAACATCGAGAAAGCCACCTCCAATTCACTATCCAGGAGCGGCTCAACATCACCGACCACACTTGGTGGCAAGTGCTGATGATCCGCTCTAGGGAAAAACTCATTCAGTAAGACATTCATACAATCACTCCATGCCGTTAACTGAATGTCACCGACACGGAGGCCACTTACATCCGCTTCCCTACGCCTACCTCTCACAACTTTATAAGCACGACCCCAGGGGTCGTCCTTATTGCGCTCCAAAAAGGAACGCCATTCATCCTCTTTCACTCTTACAAGCATTTGCTTGTACTCTTTCATACCCTGGCTGTAAGCTAACCTAAGTTAGCCAGCGTTCTCAGCATTGGCAGATTTGGCCCTTTGGAATCGCTTCCTTAGAGACCGAACCGACCGACGCTTAACGCTAAACTCATGCGACCACCACTTCACTCGTTTGAGGTTGACCTTTCGGTGCCTCTCAAACAAGCGATCATTCGCACAAGTCACCCACCTATTCACACACTCGACCTGCTCATCAACATTCATTGCACTAATATGTGCTAAGCGGAACTTGCGTTGCCGCTTCACTCACAAATGTCCCATGAAGGGGCCAACTCGCACCACAAGTGCGCCAGCGATTACCCTCATCACTTTCACGCATGGTGGGAGTGTAAGTGATGACAATCTCAATCGGATTGTGGTCACTCACATAGTGTCCATTGAAAGCCATACCCACTCGTTGCTACCACATTCGCAAGAGTGACATCAATGTCACCCTGACCCATCGGGCCCGCAAACGTGTACCACTCGCTGGGTTCGTTAACGACCCGGACATCCTGGGACACAGCCCACTCGGCCAGCACCTCACCCCTAGAGCGGTTCAAATACCTATATGATCTAGATATCTTACTGAACCACAAAGGGGACGGTGCATTCGCGTCAATACCAAGGATGAACGGAACGCTACTAGCCAGTAGTAGCACTTCATCCATATACGCGATATACGGTTCGAGGGGATCCCCGAACTTACAGTATACGCTGGCTACACACAATCTACCAAAATTGCCACTAAGGCTCACACACACACCCCAGTCAGTCGAATTCACAACAGTGCATTCGATACTGACATCATTCACAACGACAGCAGAATTGGCCCTGCTGTCAGGAAATACTCGCATACCCGCGAGCAATCCCCCTACGCAACCATTTGCCACATAGGGTTCCTGCAACAGGGCAACTACGCTGCCTCTTCTCACAATCATACCACCCACATCGCACATGACTGCATATGACTTCTGACAGTTCAACTGAAGAAGTCTGCTGAGCATATTAATGTCTAGCACTCGCCCGCGCCGCAATTGCACTGTATACAGGGCAAGCCGGAGACATCATAAGATGCTCAGACGGCCTTCCCCTGAACGCGTAGTTGCGACAGCTCAATGCATTGCTGCACTGAGCCACGCGGTGACCCATTTGGCCGCAGCGACGACAACCGTCCTGCTTTAGCCTGCACTCCGCTACCTTGTGGTCGAAGCCAAGGCAACGGTACCAACCCACTACCGGGTCAAATTTCCTCACACGAAATGAGAACCACTTCACGTAGCAGCGTCCGATATCCAAGAGGGTTTGCATGGCCAGGCCAGCACCCTCGAGAGCAACATTCACTGCTGCGCTACCTTCCTTCGACCAAGGCTTACTCGCAATGCGGACGCCTTTGGTAAAGGCCTCTTTGGACATTTTGTCCTTGAGGTTCAACTCATATAACTCAGCCATGAACTCGTCAGGCGAGATTACTGAGTGAACGCCCTGCACAACCACTTTCGGCCCCAGTCTCTCTTTCACGCTCACTTCCAAGCCGACTTCGCCGAATTTACGTTCCCCCACAATCTTCTTCCGCTCGGCAACAGATGGGGTGCGAATAATCGCTCACCATCCAGCAGAGGTTTCACCTCATGCACGCGCACACCTAAGGTAGGCCCTACCTCCTTCACCACCTTTTCAACCACGTCCTTTGCGGTTCTTACCAGCAGTTTTGCTGCGTACGACGAAGGACCAGGTCTCGACTGGTCGAGGCATCTCCGGGGCAGACGACATTGTCAACATATGACCCCCCCGGTGCACGGCTGCCGGCGAAACTCGCGTTTGGCCACCTGTCACATGCACAGCATGATCATCTGTCCCATTAAAGCGAACGGCCTTCAAACGCCCCTTGAGGCGCTCGTTTTCCGCTATGAGCGAAAACAGCAGCTCCTCATACTACGTCGCGTAGCCTAACATGCTACCGACCAGTGATCCCGTCATACACTCAGCGAGTGCACACTCTATCAGATCCTTGCTGATCGCCTTCATCTTTTCAATCGGCGTTCCCTTCCGCTTCAACGGTAGCGCATTGCTCGCCGAACACGCAGCAATGGGCTCCTCCACAGCGGGAACACCGGCACTCACACTAGGCGTGCCCGAATTGCACGCCTCACCTTTCGCTCGCGGCACTTTAAGGGTAACCACAAGACTACCCTCCGAGCGCCGCCCATCAACACTCTTACCGGCTGAGTTTACAGCTGTCTCGGAAGTTGCCTTCCTCAACTGCTGCTTACTCAGCACACCCCTCCTTCTTACCCCAACTTCGCTCGATGCATCGGAGGACAGCGACGTGTCGTCAACTGACAACACAATCTGCGCCTCCTCCGCACCTCGCTCCGCCGGCCTCTTCTTACGTGGCGGCATCACCACACGTGCAATCTATAAATAGATCTGTCACACGCACACACGTAGCAAGCACAGATAAGAATTTACACGCATACAAAAATTAACACTTTTCGCAGAGCGAATTCAAATGCGAAAGCGAAATATAACAAACAAGCGCATTGATAAGCGCTTAGATTGTAAACAAGATCCCGTTACTCAAAAGTACCGTTATCTCAGTTTAACCGCGACAGCAAAGACATGTCCGTTCGTCACCAAGTCTCAACTCGTACTGATTATCTCAGGACAATTAAAGTCAATTGGTTTAACGTGAGCACCTGCCGGAATGGGTTAATCTCACGGTGCCAAGCACAGGAATTAATTTAAGCGTCAATTACCGCCCCAGTGGAACTAATATTCGCAGGTACCAATTTGCAGTCACTACTGTTTGGTCGTGAACTTCCACCTTGGTTTGGAGGGCCGCCTCCTCTAAAACGACTTCCGATCTATGGGTCACGGCACCCTGTTGTATAGCGCAACAACACGCGAGTCAAAACTCTACCCGCATTTGGGTGTCAAACCACAGCCACCACGAAAACTCCCCGAAGGGCCGCTCTACGAAAACCAGGACGGAACTAGGTTCCGCGGGCTCCTGATTACCCGTGGTACCGGAAAGCAAGCCTCCGGTCAGGCCTCGTACCTGGTGGGTACTACCAATTTTAACTCCAAAACAGTTACGGGTTGGTGACCCAAAAAAGAACAAAAGATATCACTGTACGGAATAGAATGTGAATTGATGTACACATCAGATCGCAGATGGAACAGTATACGCCATGCTTTATGGACATGGTTTTCTCACTGTGGGGAGCAAGCCTATTCCTTCCTCTTCCGCAAACAGCGGCATTCATAACTGAACGAATTCAGACCGCTAGGCGGCCAGCTGATCCCCAACGACAGCGCTGAGAGCCGAGGCCGAGACCGCCCCTGAACACCCCAAACGCCCGTGGTACCGGATCAGTCCTCCGGTCAGAACTCGTACCACAAGGATACTTCCAGTTTTGCTCCATAAAGCCGGGACTGGTGACCCCCAAACGCAACTCAGCGATCCATTCATACACCCCCCATTCATACCCCCATCATACATTCAACATTCACCCGACTTCTCCACGCATGAGACGTCGTCTGGCAAATGCAGCCCGTGCAAACTCACTCATTCTCCTTACCCCTTCACAAGTGGAGAATACTTGACTTACGTCAAACCCACCACTACCCCGCGTTATCCCAAGCACACTTAGATCTCTCAGATCTGCATACAAAGGGCACTCACAGAGGACATGTTCCCATGTCTCTACCACCCAGCCACAAGGGCATTTCGTGCTATCACAAAGTCGTCTTAAATGCAAGAATGCATTCAGCACCGTGCCCGTCAACAAAAATCCAAAACTCAAGTGAAGCCTGAAGTCTGGAGGGTCAACAGCAAATGTGACCTCCCGAATAGACCTATGGGTGACCCTCCCATTCTCGCTCGTATCCCATCTGACCTGCCAGTCAGACAGAACACACTCATTTAGCAATTTCTTGCACTCACTAAGCCCTAAACTCTCCACATCCCTATCCGCTAACCATTCACTCTGCAGCAACGGCAACCGCCTCTTGATCTTATAGCTCAGGCTTCGACGCCTGATCTCTAAGTCCAGAGGGGCTACTCCTAACAATACCTGCATTGCCTCCGTGGAGACAGTGCAGCATACAGGCAGACACCCTAACAACATCACACGCTGGCAAGCCAGCACATTCTTTCTGCCTCGACAGTCGAAACTACTCTACACCATACAGACAATCCATAAGTTGCACAGGCAAGAAATAGACCATTGTATACGGTGCGAGCAGCAGATCTGCTGAGGCCCCAGTCACTTCTCAAAATCCAACGCACTTGTCCAACCAAACTGAGCAATCGCCCTTTCACGTATGAGGGATTGAAACACATCCTCTCGCCAATACAATGCCGAGGTATTTCACCTCCGGCACATACCTCAGGCTAACGCCATTTAGCCTGACCATTGATGGTCGACTACGCGACAATCTGCCCTTAAGCAACATTGTCACGGTCTTGTCCATTGCCAGACTGACGCCAACACTGAGACCCCACTCATACACAACTCGCAAGTACGTTGCCGCACTTGGCTCTACATACGCTCGCGATTGCCCCTCAACCAGAATGAGCAGGTCATCCGCATACGCACAACACTTGCATAAACGCTCGAGCTGCCATAGCAAGGTATCCATCATAAGGTTCCGTATAAATGGACCACAGATGGAACCCTGCGGGCAGCCACGAACGACATTCAGACTAACACTTTCATTCCGACCTACAGCACACGCTCGTCTACCAGAGAAATAGCTCTCTCAAATAGCCAATTCCCAGCAGCCACATTCGCTCAACCTCTCCAACATACTCGGCCAACTCAGGTAGTCGAAAGCCCCTTTAAAATCAACAAAGATGCTTAGAATATGCCTGGAGCTGCTAGACTCAACGGAGTCGCTTACAAATCTCCACGCATCTTCCACAC
>JAEIFY010000104.1:25000-30000 GCA_018904355.1 Drosophila sproati
GGTATGATAAAATTTTTTTTTTTTTGAGGGTGAAGAAACGGAAATGGCCATAACTTTGTCAAAAGTGGCCCGATTTTGTCAAAATTTGTATTTTTAGTTATGGTTTGACCTCTAGAGCAAAACTGCATTTAAATCTGAAAATGTCATCTGGACCCCCTAAGGTATGATAAAATTTTTTTTTTTGAGGGTGAAGAAACGGAAATGGCCATAACTTTGTCAAAAGTGGCCCGATTTTGTCAAAATTTGTATTTTTAGTTATGGTTTGACCTCTAGAGCAAAACTGCATTTAAATCTGAAAATGTCATCTGGACCCCCTAAGGTATGATAAAATTTTTTTTTTTTGAGGGTGAAGAAACGGAAATGGCCATAACTTTGTCAAAAGTGGCTGATTTGATGAATTGATTGTGTGATGGTTTGATGGTGATGATGATTGATGATTTAGATGATGATGTGATGGGATAAGGTATGATAAAATTTTTTTTTTTGAGGTGAAGAAATGGAGATGGCATACTTTGTCAAAAGTGATTGATTGTGATTGAATTGAATTTTTGGTTATGATTGATTTGACAGATTGATTTATCTGAATGGATTGATTGGATGATTGATTGATTGATGATGGATGATTTTTGATTGAGGATGATTGATGATTTGTCTCGATTGTGAAATTGAATGATTGATTGATTGATTGGTTTGGATGATTGAGACTGGTGGGATGGTTTGATTGATTGAGGATGGAATGATTAATTGAATGATTGATGATGAATGAATGATTGATGATTGATGATGTTTATTGTTGATGATTGATGATTGATATAATGATTGTGATGAATTTATGATATGTTGATGATTGATGAATGATATTAATGAATGATTGAATGATTGATTGATGATGGATTGATGATTGATTGAATTGATGATTGATTGAATGGATGAATGATTGATTGAATGATTGATTGAATTGATTGATTGATTGAATTGATTGATATTGATTGAATTGATTGATTGAATGATTTAATGATTGAATGATTGAATTGAATGAATTGATTAGATGATTAATGATTGATTGAATGATTGAATGATTGATAATGAATGATTGAATGATTGATTGAATTGATTGATTGATTGAATGATTGATTGATTGGATGATTAATGGAATGGAATGATTGATTGAATGATTGAATGAATTAATTGAATTGATTGATTGAATGAATGATTAATTGATTGAATTGATTGAAATTAATAGATTTGATTGATTGATTTTGATTGATTTTAATTGAATGATTGAATTGGTAAATGATTTGAATTTGAATGATATGATTGAATGATTGAATGATTGATTGGTTGAATGATTGATTGATGATGATAGATATGATTGAATTGATTGAATGAATGATTGAATGATTGATTGAATGATATTGATTGAATGAATGATTGATTATTGAATGATTGATGAATGAATGATTGATTGAATGAATGATTGAATGATGAATGATTGATTGATTGATTGATTGATTGAATTGATTGATTGATTGATTATTGATTGATTGATTAAATGGATTGATTGATTGAATGATTGATTGAATGATTGAATATGAATTGAAGATGACATGGATTAATTGTGATGGATTGAAATTTGTAAGAATTATGGTTGATTGAAATGGATTTAAATTGATAAAATGATTGGATAGGGATGATAAAATTGTTGATTGAGTGAAGAAATGAAATGGATTAAATAAATTGATGATGATTGATTGAATGATTGATGAATATGGTTTGATTGATTGATGAAATGATTGATATGATGATGATGATTGATTGATGATGTAATGATGAATTTGATTTATTGTTGGGGTGAATGAATGAATGGTGATGTTGATCAAAGTGATTCGATGTTGTATTTTTGATTATGGTTTGACCTTGGAAATGGATTTAAAATGAAGATTGATTGAATGATTGAATGATAAAATTTTTATTTGTTGAGTGAAGGAGATTTGTCAGTGATTGATTGAATGAATTGAATGATTGATAATGATGAATGATTGATTGATGAATGATTGAATTGATGATGATTTGATAATTGATGAATGATTGATTTTGATATGATTGATTGATGATTGAATGATTGAATGAATGATAATTGTTTGATTGATGGATGAATGAATTGATGATATGATTGAATGACTTTGATGAATTGCATGATTGATTGATATAATGATTGATTGTATTTGTTGAATGATTGACTTTAATGAATGGAATGATTGAATGATTGAAATGATTCATCTGAATGATTGATTGGTTGATGTTTGATTTGTGTTGATTGAATGATTGAAGGATGGAAAATGGAATTGATTTGATTGATAAAATTGATTGTTATTGATTGAAGTTGATTGAGTGACCTTGCATTGAATGAATTGAATGATTGATTGAATGATTGATTAATGATTGATTGAATGATTGAGTGAATGATTGAATGAATGATTGATTGATGATTGATTGTTGGATGAATGATTGAATGATTGATTGATTGAATGATCGGAAATGACATGATGTGAATGATTGATTGGATGAGAATATTGTATTTATGATTGAAATTGAATGACTTTGAAACTGGCTTGCAAAACTGGATTTTTATTGATTGAGAATGATGAATGATTGATGATAATGATTGGTAATGATAATGATGGGATGATATTATTTTGATAGTGAAGAAAACGGAAATAACTTCTGGGAAGTGGCCCGATTTTGTCGAAATTTGTATTTTTAGTTATGGTTTGACCTCTAGAGCAAAACTGCATTTAAATCTGAAAATGTCATCTGGACCCCCTAAGGTATGATAAAATTTTTTTTTTGAGGGTGAAGAAACGGAATGGCCATAACTTTGTCAAAAGTGGCCCGATTTTGTCGAAATTTGTATTTTTAGTTATGGTTTGACCTCTAGAGCAAAACTGCATTTAAATCTGAAAATGTCATCTGGACCCCCTAAGGTATGATAAAATTTTTTTTTTTGAGGGTGAAGAAACGGAAATGGCCATAACTTTGTCAAAAGTGGCCCGATTTTGTCGAAATTTGTATTTTTAGTTATGGGTTGACCTCTAGAGCAAAACTGCATTTAAATCTGAAAATGTCATCTGGACCCCCTAAGGTATGATAAAATTTTTTTTTTTTGAGGGTGAGAACGGAAATGGCCATAACTTTGTCAAAAGTGGCCCGATTTTGTCGAAATTTGTATTTTTAGTTATGGTTTGACCTCTAGAGCAAAACTGCATTTAAATCTGAAAATGTCATCTGGACCCCCTAAGGTATGATAAAATTTTTTTTTTTTGAGGGTGAAGAAACGGAAATGGCCATAACTTTGTCAAAAGTGGCCCGATTTTGTCAAAATTTGTATTTTTAGTTATGGTTTGACCTCTAGAGCAAAACTGCATTTAAATCTGAAAGTGTCATCTGGACCCCCTAAGGTATGATAAAATTTTTTTTTTTTGAGGGTGAAGAAACGGAAATGGCCATAACTTTGTCAAAAGTGGCCCGATTTTGTCGAAATTTGTATTTTTAGTTATGGGTTGACCTCTAGAGCAAAACTGCATTTAAATCTGAAAATGTCATCTGGACCCCCTAAGGTATGATAAAATTTTTTTTTTTTTGAGGGTGAAGAAACGGAAATGGCCATAACTTTGTCAAAAGTGGCCCGATTTTGTCGAAATTTGTATTTTTAGTTATGGTTTAACCTCTAGAGCAAAACTGCATTTAAATCTGAAAATGTCATCTGGACCCCCTAAGGTATGATAAATTTTTGGGAGAACATGGCCATAACTTTTCAAAAGTGACCCAATTTGTTCGAAATTTGTATTTTTAGTTATGGTTTGACCTCTAGAGCAAAACTGCATTTAAATCTGAAAATGTCATCTGGACCCCCTAAGGTGTGATAAAATTTTTTTTTTTTTGAGGGTGAAGAACGGAAATGGCCATAACTTTGTCAAAAGTGGCCCGATTTATTGAAATTTGTATTTTTAGTTATGGTTTGACCTCTATAAGCAAAACTGCATTTAAATCTGAAAATGTCATCTGGACCCCCTAAGGTATGATGAAAATTTTTTTTTGAGGGTGAGAACGGAAATGGCCATAACTTTGTCAAAAGTGACCCGATTTATGAAAAATTTGTATTTTTAGTTATGGTTTGACCTCTTAGAGCAAAACTGCATTTAAATCTGGAAATGTCATCTGGACCCCCTAAGGGATGTGAAAATTTTTTTTGAGGGTGAAGAAAGGAAATGGCCATAACTTTGTCAAAAGTGGCCCGATTTTGTCGAAATTTGTATTTTTAGTTATGGTTTGACCTTTAAAGCAAAACTGCATTTAAATCTGAAAATGTCATCTGGACCCCCTAAGATGTGAAAATTTTTTTTTTTGAGGGTGAAGAAAGAAATATGCATAACTTGTAAGAAAATGGCCCGATTATTGATTTATTTTTAGTTATGGTTTGACCTCTAGAGCAAAACTGCATTTAAATCTGAAAATGTCATCTGGACCCCCTAAGGTATGATAAAATTTTTTTTTTTTTGAGGGTGAAGAAACGGAAATGGCCATAACTTTGTCAAAAGTGGCCCGATTTTGTCGAAATTTGTATTTTTAGTTATGGTTTGACCTCTAGAGCAAAACTGCATTTAAATCTGAAAATGTCATTGGACCCCCTAAGGTGTGATGAAAATTTTTTTTTTGAGGGTGAAGAAACGGAAATGGCCATAACTTTGTCAAAAGTGGCCCGATTTTGTCGAAATTTGTATTTTTAGTTATGGTTTGACCTTTAAAGCAAAACTGCATTTAAATCTGAAAATGTCATCTGGACCCCCTAAGGTATGATAAAATTTTTTTTTTTTGAGGGTGAAGAACGGAAATGGCCATGACTTTGTCAAAAGTGGCCCGATTTTGCTCGAAATTTGTATTTTTAGTTATGGTTTGACCTCTAGAGCAAAACTGCATTTAAATCTGAAAATGTCATCTGG